>JAPYYV010004599.1:0-16446 GCA_030522625.1 Copidosoma aretas
GAAAATGAGAGAAATTAGATTATTTTGTGGGGGGGTGTGGGGGGCTAGTATGGGGGTAATCAAAGTAGTGAGGGGGGCCGTGGGGGGGAGTAGTGGGGGTGTCGGGGGCTTTACAGATTTTTAGTTGGGTTCATTTTCCAGAGAAATATGAAGAATTTTCCCTTATTTTGTGGGGGGGGCGGGGGGACCATGGGGGGTGTGGACAAACCCACCAAAATAACTATATAATATAGAAAGATATATATATATATATATCGTATGAAGAAAATAATGTGATGTATGATGTGATATAGTGCAGTACACAAAATCAACCGATTTGCGATATGTTAGGCAACATTTGACTTATAAAACAATAATTTTTTTCACTCATCTTTGTTTATTGTAATTTGAACTTGCCGGAAATGTGATGGGCATATTTATTCACATATTTGAATATTTTCGACAGTTACTGCGTATAGCGTTCAGCAATTAATTACTAAGCATGGATCCTTCAGTTGACAAATCACAGTCAGAATTCATACGTAAGATTTTAATGTTTTAGTCTAGTAAATTTTCTTGATCTTTTGGGGCAAGTAAAACAAATTGTATATGAACAATAATTAATATATAATCTTTATCGTGTCACCAGGCTATAAGGGTGTACACGGGTTTGTGTCTCCTTAATACACTATATGCATTGTATTTTTTTAAAAGCAAATATCAATTACTTAATTTTATATAAATACAAACGTTCGCTAAGAATGAAAAAAAAAAATTATTCCCCGAGTGTGGTTTGAACACACAACCTTCCGTTTATCGGACAGATGATCTTACCAACTGAGCTATCGAGGCATATAGTGTTATAAACAGACACATACTCGTGTACACACTTACAGCCTGGTGAAACGATACACAGAACAAATATTAATTATTGTTTGTATACGATTTATTTTACTTGCCCCAGAAGATCGAACAAATTTATTGATTTGATATAATATATGGAGGGCGAAAAACATGTTCTCCTTGTGTTCTGTGTAATTATGTGGTACTGTTAGAAAATTTGACATACATCCTTTTTTGTTGTTTGTGTACACTATTATGCTTTTATATTATGATGTGGTTATGTTTCTCTTTAACAATGCCTAAATAGGTCGACATATCCGTCGATGAAACGATGCAACATCAAAAAAATCATTACCATCGTTGTAGTTCATTCAAGTTTTCTGCTCCCAACGGATCTAGTTTAAAGTGTCCAAGCTAATCTTCTCGTTCCTAACAACAATGAGAAGTTTAATCGGTAATCTAATTGATGAGTATTGGAAATATAATTTAGATAAGTTTGAAATTTATTTTTAGATCTGTCAATATTTTTACTCACTATAAACATGTTGTACAATTCAGAACACATGTCTACGTAAAAGATGGTACTTAAAAGTCTTAGGCTAACAATTTTTGTGAGTTGAAGATTTCCTAAATTCTAGCTCGTGTATTTCTTAGGCTAAAAAATTACTCGAATTCTTTTCATGAAATTCTCTGTGAATAACAAATTCATGCACGAGAAAACATAGATTTGATTCTTTATTGAAATTTTGAAATCATAAATGTTCTCCTTACCTAGCATATTAGCAGCCTCAGTTTCATCTGGATCAAAGCGCCCTGTAACTCTTCTTTCTACATAGTTGGGTGATGTGTCAGAATCTCGAGAAGTATCTTCATAGTCTGTCTTATTTGAGGTACTTCCACTGGGTCTCCGTATTTCAGAGCCTTTAATACTCAGATGTCGAGAACAAAATCCCCGTCTTTGACTTTCTTTCGTGCAAGGATCCTTACTACATAAACGCCTCCATTGTTTTCCATTAAATTTTTTGCGAATACCACTAGGCGTTACTACTACGTCACCTTTTTTATACTTATGAGGAGTAGCAACTTGAGATCTAATGAAATAAAATAAGAAATTCAATTACAATCTAAAACTATACATCACTTCTATAGATACATTTTTTGATAGAAGTATTATTTTTTTAATGGATAATCTTTTGAATGAATTTAGCCCAACCCAAATCTTACATGTACGTATATTATTATTGAATTTATTATATCAATATCGTTGGAAAAACATATTATGCATATATTTTTCTTTAGCATTCAGAATTTTTTTTTATTTCTTAGGAAAATTTTATCGAATTTAGATAATCCTGTCATAAATCATTAAATAAAAAATTTATTCTTTACATAGCTAAGAATACGCAGTGGTCGAAGAAGTAGGTAGCAGAACGGGCCAAATGTCATTTTCCTGTTTTCTTATCCTATAAAGTATAGTTCTCGGTAAAGTTACTTAAAGAAACCTTTTTTCTCATAAATTTATAATTATCCTTATAAGAAAGATCGTTAGAGAGTATAATTATATTTTTATACGTTAAAAACAAAAGGAACCTACTAAACAGACCATGCATAAAAGACTTTATGCAGCAACGAAATACTATCTACAGTTTCATTACTTTAAAAAATAGTAAGAAATCTAAGAAAGCGATTCATTTAACATAAAATTTACCAAGTTAACTACGAGGAAAGTAGAAGTGTGTCTGTGAACACATACTTAATGAATATCTTATCAAATAATGAGCAGATATATACAGAAAAAAGATTAGAAAAGAATTTCCAAATATTTCATATGAATATGCAGCAATCTTTGTACTAGAGAATTTCCAATACTTGTTTATATTCAATAAACGTTAATTTTGCTACGTCCCTATTTTAAATATGACACTCTTACAAACGAAATACACTGATATTATGAGCATACAGTACATACCATAACATTGTATGATAAAAAATATATGTATATGATACTTGTTATTATAATCACAATTAATGAACTTATTTAACTAAAACACAGAATCATGTCAGATGGAGTCACATTCATGGCATTTAGGATGCCCTAGAACATTTCGTATTCAACTGGGACTGATTTATTAATTACTTTTTCAGATATCTGTAAAAAGTCTGTGTACAGATACCTTCCCTACTTTTTCAGCGATCAGCTAGCTAAACTACATGTTAAAATTGGGTATGAGTCGATTTGTTACATTTTTACTTTTGTTCGGGTTAATAAGACTGAATAGCGTTTTTTTTCGCTTATCACCAAAATTTGATGCGTATGTGCTCTGTTTAAAAAAACTGGCCCAAGGGACATCAACTGACAGCGACAAACATGATTTCTTCATTTACATTTTTGACAAACCATCACCTTATTGCGACTGACAAAGACATATACGTGTATACCTACAATAATCGTTATAACAAGCGTTCGTCGCTATCAGTCACCGGTTTGTGTGTACATGCAGATAAAAGCGGGCCATGCAGCGTGCTACATGACTGTCAGCTGCGACCCATTTAGGGTTCTGTATGTTGCATGTCTTCTTATATGTTTATCCGTCGATTCCAACCGTGATTTGTGCTAAAGGACATGATATGGATCGTGTTTTAAATCGTTCCTTATGTAGTGATACTCCTGGTTCACCACATCAAGGTGACCAAAATAAACAGTCCCTTTAAACACAAAGAAAGAGTCTCAGCAAACTCAAGGGAAAATTGTATGTTGTCAGAGTAGTATGGAAAGGTCAGGCATGTATAGATGTGCAGAAGTTCGCCTAACCTCTGCATCAGCCGATCTTGTTTCTATATGCTACATACTATACAATATGCTGTATCTAGATATGCCAATTTATTTCAGATATACGCAAAGTAATACGTTATAACCGAACGCCGATTACTGGACGCAAAAAGCGCGATGCAAAGAGGCAGGTGGAGCGCCGAGACCTGTACACAAGAGCGCGCCAGAAACACTTGACAGCTGTAGGTCCAGAAGATGAAGATTAGAGATGGTAATTGAGTAAGCTAGTAAACAGGAAAGTATGTATATGTGTTCTAATAGGACACTAGCGGAAAAGGATTTTTTTTAATGCATTTATCATACAAAATTATGATTATCTATTACATAATGTAAATCAATAATGAAATTAAATAATATTTTTTATTGATAATTAGTATGACATACCGCTACATTATCCCTTTTCAAACTACAATGGCATAAATAATTAATCATTGGATCACATTATATTCAATTATAGTACATTATCACGGTATCATGGGATCTACTGCAATACGTATCTGTAAATAATGTTTTCAACAAGACTCTGCGTGTATGTAGAAATTTGTGATTTTCGATACACGAAACCAGGCAACATAGCTACCTATATTAAAATATCATGCTACCAAATAATTACCTGCCACTTCAAACAATTGTCTTCAACCCTCATTCATAGCGATGAAGAAAGCCACTTTGAACGACAATCACAAGCGTTAGCACTGGAAAGCTATATTTCTTGGAATAATAGGAATTCGTGATATTAATACCTTCTCTTTTTTTGCCCTTCCGTCAATAATCGAGTGTATGATGTTCTTATTTATTTCCGGAATGCATAACCTTGCACCGTTGCGTCCGTTGCACAATCTTAGTGCATCCAGGTTACGCATCACTATGACATGCACACTAACCATTTACTCCAACTTGTTTGACGGCACCCCGTACAGCCCTAATAATTTCAGAAACTCTGCAAAATATGTAAATGCGGCGTCACTATTACCGTCACTGTGTCTTTTAATCTGGTCAAAGATTTGGTTATAGGCGTCATTATTGCTCTTTTACACAAGCATTTTTTCTAACTCAAATTTTTGTTATGAGCTCGGACAAATCTTATTAGTTGCGTAATCTTTAAAGTTAAGTCATTGCTTTAGAAGCTTTTGAATTTTATTTCTTATTCCACATCTATTTTTATACGTCCCTTGCTGATCTTAAGTAGATTTTTAGCAAAGAGCCTAGACTCTCTATCGTTGCAGATCTAAGCTCTTAAATTAAGCGTATGGTGCAATTTTTTTACTTTTTTCCACATTTGCAAAGCCTTGAAGCATGCGTTAATCTTGTCTGCCGCAGCGTATAGCTTAATGACCGACAGCATTCGCCAAAAATCGCCTAAAAGCAGAACAACCACTACAGCCTTCAAAATTGTATTTTAGTGCATATTTTGCAAGGAGCAATCTGCTATGCCTTCCGACAAAAATGTTTAATATTTCTTAATCTTCACGTTTGCACCATGTAAAAACCTCCCTTTTAGTTTGAAACTCGAGCACTACCGGCGTTGGGTAGAATTACCGCCATTAGACCCAGATGAAAGGATCTCACACAATTGTAGATTTCAACTGTATATGAGAGGACTGGTTTGAACTTCAAGGCTCGGAATGTCTTCAAATCGTAATTGATAAAGGATAATGACCGATAACTATCCAACTCATTGCCCAAATTTAGAATGTCAGATACCTCACTGACTAGAGCCATATAATAATATTTTTTAAAAAGGTATTGCTTTATTGAAGTATCAGACCCCCTCTCCCCTTCACTACCCTGCTACTCCCGCTTGCCATCACCACCCCCTTAAATCAGGTAGTTAATCGTTAATTTTTACGTGATTTATAATCTCACTATAGTTGGGTTAGCTTCCACCCGCTCCGCCTTAGATCCCGTCTACTTTGCCGCCTCAAAATTACCTCGTTTAGTTATTTGTACATTTTTACGTGATTCTTAACCCAATTATATATAGGTCAGCTCTAGTTGCTCCTTCTCTCCTTCTCCAACGATTCATTATTCATTACCCAATCACAGTTGCTTTATCCCTCTTGATCCCTACCATCCCCGCTCTCCATCACCCTATACCTTCGTGACGATCACTTGCGCCCTCATTACGATCGTCTACAATGGCTCTCTCTCGAGAGCCGACGCACTTATGTTCTAGGTACGCTAACTTACAAACTACTTACTACGCAGTACCCGGATTATCTATTCAGTATGTGCCGTATCCTGATGACAGCCTGCGTCGCTCGCAGTGCCTCGATAGTCGGAATGTACAGATGCATTTTGCGTCTAATAATGCTTATTTTCAAGCATTTTATGTGCAAGCGATTCGTAACTGGTCTAATACTCCAGTCCCCATTCGCCTCAAAGCGGAGCTAGAGTCGTTCAAGGTCGCTTACTTTAATAACTTATCCAGTAAAAAGCAAGCCTACTTATCTTATTGATTTTATTTTCTTTGTTGTTCTTAACTGTCCAAAAAATATGTTACTATTATTACTATGCTAAACATTATATATTTTGTCTAACTGGTAACCTTGGATGGCTCATAGTTACCCCGCGTATCATCGGCGCACCATATCCGGCGTTCAGCGTAATAATTGATTCACATTATTATCTTACTCAAGTTTACATCCATAGTTTATCGCTCGCTAAATTGTTAATTATATTGAATCTTAACAAAAATTTGTAATAGTAATAGAACTCTTATATTACATAAGTTTATTGTAATATTTTAATATGTATACAATTGCCTTACGGCGCTCACCTCGGCATAATAAATTTGTTTTTCACTTCACTTCACTTCACTTCACTATACCTGTTCGTATTTTATCTTTGAAAAAGAATTTTTCATTTTCTATTTTCAAAAATTCTTTATTTAAAAATCTAATGTTTTGTACCCCAAAGTCACATTCTTATTAACAAACATATTTTTTTATTGCAAAATGAACTAGTAATGCAATTATAAATAACTTTTAGAGTCCATAGTAACGTTATTCTGTGTTATGTGGGAGAACTCATATTACACGCTCTATTGACAGTACAAGTGAATGATCTGGAAATCTTTTATCTGAACGAATATTTAATATAAGTAATTTACTATCTCATATGTTCATGATATTTTACATATAAATAGGAGGAAAATATACGAATCAAATAATTACCCAAGGTGGAATAAATATAACAGAAAGATGGAACAGGTAACTTAATGTAATTACACAAGTAGCAGAAGAACTAGAAATCATATGATCAGAAGAAAAAAAAGATTCTCAATTTATAATTAGAATTATATAATAATCGAGCAGAAAAGAAAGATTTCACGTAATTTTCAAAGATAGTCGAAAATAAAGGAGAGTAAGTAGGTAGGCTGTGGCGACTCCAGCACAGGTGTGCTGCAACCGCCTGGCGATTTCAGCACATCCCCACTCCACAGCCCCGCCGCGCCGTGCCGCTATCTCGAGTGAGTCTAGAGTGGGCTCCTACCGCGGGAAAGATAGCAAGCTTCTACATCGACCTTATCCACGGGCAAGATAGCAAGCTTGAATACCGATCGTGCTGTTGTCTCCATTTTAAGTAGTAGTTAAAATCATGCGTTGTTTTATATCTATGTGTATGAAGAAATTGGAGCTCTGTTGCTTTTTTCTGTGCGAATTTATGTTAAATTATCAATATTTACAGTGAATATGGATTGAGTATATCTGTTTATTGTTCCGTACGTAAGTTTTGAATGCTATAATCAATAATTTATAGAAAATATTTTTTATAAGGAATGTGATAGGGTCTTCAGGTAAAAAACAGTTTATAATTTTTATTTTATTTTAAAATTATTTATTTAAAAAAGTAAAAAAAATACGGCTTTACATGATTAGTAATTTATAAACAATATCGCATGCCGTATTTTTTTTATCTTCAACTGTCATAGCATAATGCTTACAGGTATTAATCACTATCACGAACACCTTCGCAATCCATGTATAAGTATAATTTTTTCATGCGGTTAACATTATGCAAAGCACACATAGATTTGTAAGCTCCATTGTGATAAGTGCAAGTAGTAACTAATCTTGTAAGATTAAACAGTGGAACATCCGTTAAACAGTGGAACATGACACTGATCTCTTACTTTTTTATCATCAAAACTAAAGGGTTGGTTACATATATGACAAAAAAAATATTTATCATACAATGCTTATTATTTTTTTGGCAAATCGTTCATCTTGAGAGGGTTTTGTGTAATTCTTCTAGTTTCAAAGCAAGAAGATAAAGAATGTTAACAAACCATTCAGCAGGTGTCTTATCATATTCATAATTTTGTCTCTAGCTTTTATATTCTGATTTAGTATCATCATCAATACATTTGATAAGACATCCGATTCTATACGCTTTGTGACGTTGATACGCACGTTCATTTTTAATAGATTATAATAACCATTTGAAGTCGGCATGAACAACCAAACGTACTCGGTTGTTTTAAGTAGAATTTTAAAATTCAAGAATGTGCTCATTAGTCCTCCTATCGGGTAGTGTTATTTTAGTTTTATTCAAATTTTTTTAATCTTGTGTATGCGCTTTCAGCTTTTGATTTGACCAAAAATAGTGAAAACAGAGCTGCATATATTTGCTGCATGTTGATATTCAGATAACTGTTTTCGTGTATAACTGTTTTCAAATCGGCTTTATTACTAATTTTATTATCTTAGTCTTCATTTATGTAAAAGCTTTTAACAAGCAAAAGATTGAAATGATTTTGTTTTTTGTTTACTGGCAAGTGACTGGGAAAAACATTGTAAGTATGACTCTTCTTTTATAAGAAATATAAATTATTTTAAACGTTTTTTTGATTTTCGAATTTAGTGATTTTTTATGATTTACAGGAAACTTAATATCTTCAAAATTAAACTTGTTTTCATCTCTTATGTAATTTGAAACAAAATTTGGATTTCTGTTTACTGGATATAAAGCTGATAATGTAGCCCATTTAAAACATCGATTATCATGGTGTACAATATTCACCCAAGCATTTTTTTTTTGTATAAATTCTGGTAAGTCTATAGAAGAGCTACCTCACATAGGGTTTAGTTTATTATTGCTGATAACTAGGTTCAATATTGTACGCAAAAGACAGCCAGAACCAGTATCATTAAAGTCTTTCCCACCTCGCTCAATCGGTTGTTGTACATTTAAATTAAACCAATCGTTGGAATCCGTTGTTTGGTAAATACCTTGTAAATTTGTGTTGAAGTATTTAATATTCATATTTTCAACGTCATCTCTAACTATTACATATTTTGATGCTAAAACAGAGTTAAATGTTAACGCATGGTGTTCTTTAAAAGTTTATTGTATTCGGATAAAATACTGTTGTTTTGCGTCTTTCAAACATTTTCGTAGATCCAAGTGTTTCAAATTTACAATTAAAGCGGTCTGGATTCGTCTTTCAAAAGCACTATTAACATGTTAAAGACTTTCTGCTACATCGTTTTCATTGATTAAAACTTCTGCAGGTGCTACGGTTACCGTAGGTGCTGCTGCTACTGCTATACCTTCACCTTGAAAGTATACAGCAAGTTGATTTTCAAAGTTCCTCATAGATTCGTGGGCAAGTTTTGTATTACTTTCTGATATAAAATCTTCGGGTTTATTTTCAATTGCTCTGACTGCTGCCACGAACTCTTGATCACTGTCTAATACAAAAAGTTCAGGCTCACTCACGAAAATTTTCTGTTGCTTTTACTACTTCTAACTCATCGTAAAGTAACTGCATAAAAGTTTTTCGTAAAGCTGCAGCAGACTAAAATTTTTGCTTTTCTGGCGATGGTATATTACGATTTTGATTTAACAAAACATCACTATCCTTAAGGACTGTAAGACTGGTGTCTAATCATTTTTGGATATGAGCAGCATCAGCTTCGCTATTTATAGTCTACTGATATGATTGCTATAGGCAATGAGCTGTATCCTTGAAATACTGTACTGAAGTCATATTTAACTGAAAGAGCAAGTTTACTAGTCAACCAATAATCTGGAAATAAACTGTTCAGGGGAGATATCTGAATATTGCTATCCTTCAAGTTTAGAAAAAATAGTGGAGCAGATTGGCAAAATAGGAGGGATGGGGGAGCTTAACTTAAGCATTATTACAGGCTGATTTGGAAATTAGTAGGGATGAGGGGCGGCGCTTAACTTAAGAAGTATTACAGGTTGATTTAGCAAAAAAAAAAGGTGGGGGTGCGCAGGGTGGAGTTTCTCTAATTTAAGCTGTGAAACGTATAAAAAAATTGTAATAATATAAAACAAAAACAGTTTTTTCGATTTAATTTTGTATTATATCTAATTATTACATTTTTTAGGTTATCTATTTAATACATTTGGTTTCATATTTTTGAAATTTATTAGTTCAAGCGGTGCCTGATTCTTACGGCTCCTTTTACTACAAGGCTCAGTATTATTATTATTACCTTTGTTCAATTCAGTACTATTGGTCGGTGCTGGAAGACAATTTTTTTATCACCATCTCTCTGGCGCTTTTGAGGTGAGCAATTTAAATAATTTCTTCGCATTTCAAATAATGCGGAGAATTTTCCACTTTTCTTTCTGCAGCTTTTCTTTCTTTTTTCTTCGGGCATCCCTTTTTTCTTCGGCCTTTTGTATCTTCTTCTCTTCAATTTTTTGCTGCTTGAGAATTATGTCGCTCTCTTTGATCCTTTCTTTGAAAATTTTCTTCATCTCTTGCGTCATTATTTTGTCCGTTTGCTTTTAAAGAGCCATCTCCACTCTAAGCGCCGAAATACCTTTATCATTGTCAGCCCACTCGTCAAGCCTCTTTGATAATAGGGTGATTTTTGCAAATGGAATTTTTAGAGCAGGCACCGGTCGAGAAGACTGCTGTGCTATCAATGGTGGTGGTGGTTGTACTCTGTAAAAATAAGTAGTTTGTTATTTTACAAAATATTATTAACTTGTTACATTTGAAAATGTTAAAGTACCTGATTTTAACTTCGGCTGTCCTCGACGCATCTAGTGGGGGCAAAACAGTTTGAAAATTTTCTTCGTTCACTTATGCTTGTACAAAAAGCTGCTACTGCTGTGGTGGTATCAATGATGGTTGTACACTGTAAAGTAGGTTTCTTGTTAATTTATTCATCCTTATAAAGTGATTATAGTTAAAATTGTACAACTACCTAGTTGTATCCTCTGCCGTTCTCGTCAGATTTAGTGCTGCTGACAAAGTTTGAAGATTCTCTTCAATAATTTCTGCTGCTTCTACTGGTAGAGCTGGCGGCGATGACGGTACGGAAAAATCTTTATTTGGTTGCATCCAATAAGATAATAAGGGCTGTGAACGGCGATTTCGCATTTAGTATGCTTTCTATCCAAACATCATCATCTTCTCCCACTGAAAAAACAAATATTATTGTTTGAGTACATGTTGTCGTAAGGAGATTTAGTAGATATGTATATCCTGAAAAAAAAATTACACCTTACAGACTGCAGCTTACTTTAACAATTTTTTCAATATGCTAAAGTTATTTCTTAGCGGCTGCAGCTAACCTGACGAAATCAATAGCGATGGTAAACAGTGAGACTCAAACGGACACCCATCCAAGTACTAATCGCGCCAAGTGCTGTTTAACTTCGGTGACCGTCAGAACTGCGACTCTACGCTGAGCCACCTTGTCAGTCTATTGGTAAAAATAAGTAAATTTATATCCTTTAAGAAAATAGCATAATTGAAAAATCTATTGTGTACCATGTATGTCCGACAGACTAATATCAAAATGATTATATGCCATTTAACAGAAGAATATAAATTTTCCCTACCTGTACTTATGTACTGGAAAAAAACTACCTTAATGTTCTTAAACTCATAAGACATATCATAAGCCAGTGTAAGGGCGAGAAAGAGAAATAATAAATGTTCTCTCTCATACAAATGGAGGGTTGCTTTACAAGCGCCCTCGAACCTAGAGACCACGCTGAAGAGTTGCACATTTGTGACAAGAACTACCATATTCACGTTCACTATATTAATTGGAAAATAAGCATTACAAATTACTGACCACTTTCCGCTACTTCTATCGTTTTGTCTTCCGTGAGTACTGCTGCAGCTTGCGCTGCTGGCTTGACCACTACTGGATCGTCTACAAGAGGATCCACATCTTCTGCTGGATGATCCATTGGTGACTCCACTGCTCTTATAGGATACACTATTTTTTCTTGAGCTTTTACTGGGTTCTCGTACTACCTTACGTAGTTGTCTAGAGCGCCCCGAAGAAGTCGCTTATTGTACCTCCTGATGTCTCCAGCCAATCTCTTTAGAGCCATTTTATAATCTGTAAAAAAAAAATTTCATCCAAGCAAGATTTTGAATACAGAAGGATTAAAAAAGAAAAAAAAATTATGCAGGGAGACAGACTAGGAGGAGGAGGAGGAGGAGGAGAAGGAGGTGGAGGAGGAGGAAATAGCTCTCAATATTATGTCTGTGCCAGGAGTGAAAACGAAACTTTTACCATCATTTCTGCGGTAAAAGAAGAGAAGTTTTAGTATAAAGTTTAACCACGCAAAGAAATTAAGGCACGATTATTTAATGCGTAATCGATCGCCCATATTTACTAAAAACTATGTGGTAATATCATGTGGTTTTTTCAAGTATTGCATAGTTTGAAGAATAAAAAAATTTACTACTTGCCAAAATCTCCTTACGTGACAAACAGATAAAAAGAGAAGAAAAGCATAAAAAGAGAAACTATAAAAACTATAAAATAGGCATACAAAAATTTTAAAATAAGAGCACCTTGTATTTTCGAAGAGTGCTAGCCAAATAGATCCCGCTACCGTGTAGCGTGTTGACTCCTCTGGTGATGCTTTCAAAATGAGTTCAGCTGTCGTCCATTAGTTCCCAGCATAACTGTTCTCCTGATGTTCATGCTATTATTTTTGATATATGTCAAGCGTCAATTTTTCACCATCATTTTGGAAGTGCATGCGCATATGCAGAAGGGGTGGGGGCAGACGTTCTCTTATGAGAACTACAAGTTTCATGCGGTGCGCGCATATTGTTAGTGGTGTCTTTTTCTGTCTCTCTGATTAGAAAGTTTATAGCAAAGAAAAACCAATAGTCAAAGGAATGATACACCCATGGGTTCATCTTTTTCTATTAATACTCTTTCGAGATTGGCCAAGGTCAAGAAAATATTCGGGGGAGCGAAGCTGATGGTTGTAACTATGTCCTTTTCGAATACTGAGATAATAAAAGTCACTTTTCGAAAGCTAATGTACTAGAAGTTTTCGATTAAACTATTTAGTCCAAAGAAGAGTTACTCTCTGGCCGCAACAGTTTTTCGTTCAAAGTCAGTGCTTAAAAGTGTGCATGAGTGTCAGTGAGATGGCACCGACACGTGATATTGAAGTGATGGAATTTGAAGGTTTAAGCTCCATGGTGAACGACATCTCTCCAGAGGACTTCGAGGATGACCCATCATCATCATCATTTATAGTGCAGTATACACCGCCACTCGCGCTCGCCTTTACGTACCGGCACCAGCGCTCGTGCCGGTAGTAGAGTCATCGACGTCAAAGATGGATAGCTTTTTTGGTAAGTACTCATAAAATTGTTAGTCAATTTAAAACTTCAAAATCAGAACTTACTTTTTATTATTATTCATTAACTTAGTTATTATTTGTACACTGTAAGGGTAATTTTCTTACCTTCTCGCCATGGCTTCATTGCTTTGCTCCTACTGTACTAGGGGTTTCGCAGCCAACTTCTCGGCAATCTCTCAGTCACAGACGGAAGATACTGATTTCAGTAAGTTTTATGAGATATGAAAATTATTTAGAATCTCTACTTTGAACAATGATTATTATTTTTTCAGATGCTGAAGGTGATTTTATTATCTCCTCACTCGACCTGTAACTGCTAAACTCGGATGTAATTTCTGAATCATTTTTGACATTTAGTAGTAAAGGAATTTTAGTATTAATTTAAACAAGAATTTTGATTATAATTATTTTCAGAAAGTGAGTTCAGAACTTCTACTCCAGGCGCACTTGGCGATGAAGTGCCAGGGCCATCATCATCATTGTCAGTAGCAGCAGCAGCAGCAGTGGTTTCAGATCACGTGCGAGAATTCAACACCCTCACCACAATGAAACGAAAGTCATCACGCAACCTGACGTCAGCACCGACAGTATCTTCCCCACAAACGCAAGAGTTTGATACTCTCATGACTGTTCAATGGGGCTCATCGCTTGAACTGTTGCTGACCATACTAGCAGATCGAGAATACAATTTTTTTAATTATTGGTGAGCTTTTCTAAATACATTTTTATTGATGTTATAATAAATTTTTTTGTTTATTTTAAAATAATTTTTAATAGAATTGGAGAAAGAGCTATTATCTTTTTCTTCTCCTCCTCCTCCTCCCGGACCATCTGAATGTGTTGATGTCGTTGAAGTACGGTAAGAAATACCGCTGCCCCCAGTACCAGGAGTAATCGACCTGACGGAATCGTTGCCTGTGGTGACGCTCGAACTTTCGGTCAGAACAGTGATTGACGTCACAAGTTTGCCTGCACCCTCACAATCCCTGCCACGCATAGATATTGAGTCATCGCCAGAGGTTGTCAACGAGACATCGCGTGTGACCAAGAAGAGGAGGAAAAAGAAGATTCGGACGATCGAAAGAAAAATTTTTGTTGCGCGCTTAGTTTTATTAATTATTATTAATGTATACAATATCGAAACGTTATTGTAAAAATAAAATTAGGCATGTTTACAAGTTACTAATCATTCAAAGACCATATTTTTTTTACTTTTTTAAATAAATGAATTTAAAATTAAATAATAATGTTATACATTTTTTTTACCTAAACAACCTATCATATTCCTGATTAAATATTTCCTATGAATTATTGATCATAACACTTAAAACATACCTACAAAATAAGAAACAGATATACTTAATCCATATTCACTGAAAATATTGATAATTTTATACAAACTCGTACGGGAAAAAGCAATAGAGCTTACATTTCTTTATACATATAGATATAAAACCACGCATGCTTTTAACTACTACTAAAAATGGAGACCACGACACGATTAGCAATTAAGCTTGCTATATTGCCCGTGGATAAAGTCAGTATAGGAACTTGCTATCTTGCCCGCGGTAGAGGCCCACTCTAGACTGACGCAAGATGGCGGCGCGGCGAGGGTGCGGAGTGGGAATGTGCGGAAATCGCCAGGCAGTTGTAGCACACCTGTGCTAGAGTCACCATAAATTACCTACTACAGCACAAAATTTAAATTTAAGACAAAAAAAAAGTTGATAGAAGTTATCAGAGATGTTAAATTTAAAAAAGCTGAAGAGTAACCAAGCAAAGTGGCGAGAACCAAAATTTAAAAGAGTTTTTGAAAGACATTAGAAAATGCATACTAAAAAAAGAAAAAAGAGGATGGGAATAAATAAAGAGGTATTAGAAAATCGTTTAAAAATTTTTTAAGAGACAACAATGAGGCTTGTTATACGAAAAACGAAGATAATTGCAAATAAACCAACAGCAAAAGTTTGGAAAGAGTTTAACAAGGGTATCTTGATTATTGAATCACAGAGTCATAAAAAAATTAAAATACGAAAAAGCCGCGATAGAGGACCGAATTGTGGGGAAGTTTATTAAAAACTTTCCAATAATTTGGATGATCGAATCAACCAAAATGCTGAATGCGTTATGGACAGAAACACAAATTATTAAAGGATGGGAAATAGCAAAAAGATATCCAATTCACAAGGTAGGAGAAAAAAAGGACGCTAATTACTACAAGACAGTTGCGTTAATATATGTAAGATACGAGATATTAGCAAGTAGAAAAGCTAAAATCGTAAATAAATGGGTAGAGGAGTTGAATATATTGAGGAAGAGGCACGCCAGCTTCAGAGCAAAGAGATGAACAGGACACCATATTTTGTATAGTATAGTTTAATTGGAAATGAAATAATGGAAAAGGGCAATAAATTATATGCTGTGTTTAAATACTATAAACAGAATTCGATACAATCGTTAGAGAAATTTTATGGGTGAAATTAGAACAAATTGGACTAGTAAAAAAATATTTCAAGATGTAGAAACGTTAAAGAGAATTTACAAATGCCAGGTTATTACGGGAAAGAGGATAACAAATTTATTTAAAACAGTAGAAGGGCAAGGGTGCTTACTAAGCCCAATACTCTTTACCTTATAAGTAGACGATATGGAACCCAAGTAAATAGAGAAAAATACAGGAGTTGTCATAGTAGAGAAACGTAAAATCAATTGTCTCGAATTCACTGATGACGTGCTGTTATGCGCGGAACATTCTAAAGAAAACAACATATGCTTACAGACTTCGATGAATATGGTACAAAAAATATGCTGAAAGTTAAAAAAAAAATTCATCCTCAGGAATGGAGAGCAGATAGGGAAAGATCAGTTCAAATTTAAAGGGGAGGTATTGGAAATTGTAAGCGAGTATAAATACTTAGAAGAGTGGTTCTTAATGGAAAATTGCTTCTCAAGGCAGGGGATAAAACGGTAGGTAGGATACAAAGGGCAATCAACGCAGTTTGGGGCTTGAGCAGGAGATGTTAAGTTAACAGTTTTAATCGAAACTTATTTCAAATAGATTTAATGATTGAATCAGCTTGCTTACGAGGGTGGTCCGATAAGTACTTAGCCTCACCGCCCGATGGCGCTGCTATGGCTAGAGAACTATACTATCGTATAGTACATTCTAGCAGACGGCT
>JAPYYV010004600.1:0-16445 GCA_030522625.1 Copidosoma aretas
CTCTACTGGAGCGGTGGACTCTGGAAGCTCACCTGGGGTAGGATAAGAGCCTCACTCCCGCCCATAGGAGTTTCCGGACCTGTGTATAAGACCGTGCTTGTATCGCACTGCCCCCCTCAATCCCTCTGGACGGGATATCGAATGAACGACTTGCAAGTGTTATGCATGTAAGTACCTGTTGTACCGGCTAAGCTGACGCTGACTCACGCGTGCCAACGATGCGCGCAAAGATTTATACTCCATTATGAAGGTGAGCTTGTCGTGAAATAATCAAATAATCAATGATGAGCCGTATCTAAGTAGTGCCTCGAGGAGCCGAGTGATGAATTTTGAAATTCTGTAAGTAGTGTGTCGAGCGACGTATCATACAGTACTTTGCCCGATGTATATTTTCTGGCTTTGTTCTTATAATCCATTTTACATCTCACGGGCGCGAATTCAGTTCTCATACTGGGGTTACCGAGTATACTTATTGCGTGTAGAACAGTAGAACTGCACTCGCCAGCCGAAGGGCAGAGGCAAAAGTTCGAGCGGAGCTCGGCGTTGGCTAGCAAAGCAACTATACGGACCCCGGAGGGAAATAGATGAGATCGAAGCAGAGTGCAGGAACTACAATAAGTATGGTAAACGCGTTTTGTGCATGGAGAAAAATGAAAAATGAATATTATGCGAGGAGAAGAGCTGTTCGTCCTTTCGGCGAATTTTTACTCCTTCTAACATTGATTTTATTTTTTGATTAGAGTGACTTTGAATGATTACAGATGGTTTTGGTACTTTTTTCCCGCAAATTCCTTATACGAATGACTACCACCATCAGTTGTAGTTTTCCAACAGTAAATTCTATTTTTTATTTTTTCTGCAAGTATACGAAGATAATTATCTTGAAAGTATAATTAATAACATGAGATGATAATAGAATAACTACTTTAACAGAATAAGAGATTTTTATTTTTCTCCTTTTTTTCACCCCATATTGATGATTTTAATTGTTTTTAATTCATTATGGAAATATTTTCTATAACAGTCTCTTAGGAGACGTACTGTTTTGATCTTCATTTGTTTTTTTTTGTTTTCCCAATCCTATCAGAAATAAAAGCTTGTATTCGAACATCCGATTTCTCCAGTAAAACAGACAAGCCGGCAAATAAATCCAAATAAGCACGGAATACCATATTATATACAACGATTCAATCGTAAGCTCCCTCTCTCTTTCGGTACAAAAGTAAATTCAGGATAAATCCGAAAGCTCGGTAATCCCACGTTCGAACGAAAACACTCGCGAGCAAAATACAGAGCGACAGTATAGGAAATAATTCTATGAAAAAAAAAGAATCGATTCCATCGAAACATGATTCCATCGTACGTATTGATTTTCAGTAATTGGTTATAAAAAAACGATCGTAGCTTTTCAGCGGACTGAAGTGAGATTGAGTGTACCTATTAACTGATGACTATTGAATCAAATTTTCATAAAGGAGAATCAAATAAATATTAACAATTAGAGATGAGTGAATTTTATCGCTTGAACGTAGTTATAATTTAACCAACAAAGAAAATTGTTGTATGAAGAGTATTAAACATTTTAAGTAATATTATAGGTGATGAAATATATAATAAAAATCTTTAAAATATGATATAAAACACTCCTTATTGACAAAGTGAATATCAAATATCATTCAATTTCTTATGTACTTACAATACATAATGTATATACGTACGATTTTTAGTATTTGATGTTTATGGGGTAAATTTTGATAATTGCTTTGTTCTTTGAAAGGTTACGTATGTAAATTTAGTTAATCTGATATCAGAAAGAAAATACCTGAATTCATACGATCAAATTTGATCATGATAAAAAATCTGGGTTATATTTTTTAAAATACGATGGAGCCTCTTGCGAATACATAAATATTTGTACACGGCATGCTATGCGTGTAATAGTTACTCAATGATTGCAGTCGTCTCCTCTATAAGTATGTTTGGTCTAAAACACTATAAATCGCATATCTTTAGTAGTGTAGTGGTCAGCACATCAACTTTGAATCATTAGATTATAAGCTTCAGAATAAAGAACTGGCATGTTTTATAAATTATTATTTTTTCGATAGTATGAGTGGTGCACTGAGTATGCGTTTAAGATATTTTTTCTGCATATGGTGGATTAAGATTATAATAATTATATATTGAAATTTTAAGTCACTTTCAAACCGATGTCGTGTGGTGTGCCGTTAGAACTTCTGAATACTCTAGGGATCGTTTGGTTATATATATACCAGTGTGCAAAGATAAGAACTAACCTTACCTTATTGTCTGTACAACACCGAGAATTACTGTGTGATTATGTAGCACTTATTGAGAGTGATATTATCACAACATGCCTAAATCACTTTTGACAGATTTTCTGACGTTGCTTGAAAAATTCTGTTTTAGTTCTAGTTTAGATGTACCCTCAGAGTAAAAAGTATTTCTGCCCCACTGATGAGTAACACTGTTATTGGAGTTGGGACATATGCTTGTTACAAAATGTTCGTTCCTCTGAGGTTACTCTAGCGATGATAGGTATTATTTTATTTAATCCTACTGAGGGCCAGTTTTTTATTGCTAAACGAGTAGTCAAGGCTCGATTAGCCAGGAATAATTTTTTTTACATTTATATATTATTCTACGTTTATCAAAAAAGTATTATTTCCAGATAAATTATTCACTATTCATGCAGACCATGTCAAAGAAATTTCTGTCAAATTCACAGTGACATAATTTATTTCAGTATTCCCACGATAAAATTACCTTGAGAAAATCATGAAGTAAGAACTATATATATATGTGCGTAAGCTTGAAAGTGCATCCGGATTCCGGAAAGCCCGTCCCTGGATTATTAGGATTCAGACTTTGCTATACTTATATCCACGGTACTTACTGATGCTGTTGTACGACACGATCTTTTTGCTGGGGTCGGGAAGGAATAAGAAGCACGTGAGCTTTTCCACCATACAAGAGTATACGCGTAAGCTCGATTCCGTTTGAAGAAAATACGCAGGTACATGTGTCTTCTTACTCTCGTGCTGGTAATCTTAGCTGGTTTCGGAATAAAATGTACGTTTGCATGCGGGTATACGATTTTTTGTATTTATCGTTTGAACATCGTGTACCTTTTGCAAAAAGATGTCTAGCTGGAAATATTCATCAAAATAAGCCGAGGAATAAGCTTACCGCCACATTTTATTTATTACGAAGGCTCCGGAAAAAATAAATCATAAGTTGATGATAAAAAGCTAGCAGGGATCTTGTAATGCATTTTACTGAAAATAATAAAAATATTTCATTACGCTGGAAAAGTTGATGAAAAAATTTTTCAAACAAATACACGTTCTGTTATCGGTATATACTAGGTACGTCATCTTGGCTTTATTACGTTTCTGTACGATTTTTGAATAATTATTTAGATTAAGACTTCGTCGAGATGTAGAGCTTGCCTAAATAAGTACAAGAATAGGAACACGTCTGAACGCGTACATGTACTCAGTATAGGTATAGATACTGCAATATCGAAAGTGTTAATTTAATTCTTGCGGCCATTGGACGAATCACAGCAGCAGCGCACGATCCAAGAGATCAGTGTGGACTTTGAAAGAGCTGCTCGAGTGCTACTCTCGGTTGTATGTATACACGTGCTTAATACGTGCCCTCACTATGTTTGGTTACATTAAATAAATAAATCCTGAATCGAGATATCGTTTAGCATGTGTTTGCGATAAGTAGTCGTGTTTATGGTCAACAACATGCTACACGCGTAAGATGCACGCACTGCAGAATCCTTAAACCCCGCTCAAGTGCAGCACGATGCATCTTTTTGAAGCGCTAAATTAGTGTCTGAAGTCGAAGAAAGTTCCGACAGCGGAATTTCGAGATTTTGATTGGATCACTCGCAAGATTTTGGGTGAAGTGGAAAATTTGATGAGGCACTTATACCACTGTTTGTCGATACTGAGACACATCCTTCGCAAATTAATTAGTTGAAGTACTTTGACAAAGAGGGGGATGAACTTATAAATTTTGACTTCCTTTAGTTTCGGAGGGCTCATCTTGAGAGGCTAAGTATTTGGGTCTTTAGAAATAATTTGGACTCTACTTAAAAAATGCGACGTGAGATCATCGTAAAAGAGTATAAAAAAATCTAATGAATGTCCATGAAAGTATGATCATTTTGGAATTAAAATTAAACGAGACTGTGAACTTTATTTGTAAAAAAGTGGATTCGTTTGTAAATGCTAAAACGTAATTATTTACTTATAGGATGGGAAACTACAAATAATTTACAGCGGTTTTTCCGGTTGGAAATGTGCATATTAAAAAGTAATGCCAACATTTGAAATAATTGTTCCTGGCGTTTACATTTACAAAGAATCTCAAATATTTCACGTGACTTTCTGTTTCAAATACTCTAGTAATCGATAAAATCGATTTGAAATCATCATACATTTTCGGAAATCTAAAAATCATTCACGGGGTCTGCTGCCCACGCACTGACGCGCCCACGAGTGGCCCTTTGCACCGTATAAATACCAGAGAGTCGAAAAGTGAAGGCGTCGACCGGCAAAGGCCTCCCTAATCGAATCACGCCCTCCTGCTGCTACACATTTCTCCCATTCGCTCGCCCGTGATGTGGCGGCGCTCACGAGTGGCCCGCAGCTTCCGTGGGATCCCCGTGTGATAATGGATGCGCGACAAGTGCGAGACACAGACAGACAGGCATACTCTACGGGATTAGAAGCGATCGACAGGACGGCTGAACCGACGCGCGACGCTACTTCTCGACCGGTCTTTTCGGGGCGCGAACATCGCAGTGCGCCGGCGTTGTACCTTAATGGCACGATAAAGAAGATTAAGACCGGGAAGTAGTCGTGGAGGGGAGGGGGGGTGGGGGCGAGAGAGGTCGTTAAGCCGGAATGGGCCCCCGCGATCGTCGCCGCTGCTGTAATCTCCGTGTGGGTGGGCGAGGTGTGCGCGCGTGTGCTCCTTTTCACTTTACTGACCCGTCACTACCAACGGTAGTTTTTGTTCGTGATAGCCTATCCTACATATACTTCTATTCTAGAGAGAATGTGTGTGTGTGTGTGTGTGTGTGTGTGTGTGTGTGTGTGTGTGTGTGCGTGAGTTAAAACCCCGTCAGTGTATCGATCGTCGTTTCGGGGGTAAATATATACATTAGGGAGAACGTTGCCGGCTGCAGGTTCCACGATAGGAGGACGGGATGAGAATCTTTGCTCTAGTTTTTATAGTGTACGTTATGTGCATACATGCATTTACGGGATGGCTGTTGCGAGAGGGAAGAATTAAAATTTACGTTATGTTTCGGTTGTATCGTTTATGAAGATCAAGATCGCATAGTACGACCGTTTTAAGTGGCTGGAAATGAGAGTTATTTAATTTTTGTAACTGCATTCGACAAAAATAAGCCAAAATATCAAGTATTGAAATAAAATACTGTTTCGAATGAAATATAATAAATAACACTGAAAGAATAGTGCAGGATCCGCAGTCCAAACACGTCTTTGTTTGACTAGAAAGCCTGTGTGAATTGGTTTTTACCTTCGACAACAATAGGTATTCAAACTTCTTTCACGTTGACGAACTCTGGGATCTAATTTTTTAAAGCAATTTAATCGGTAATATTGGAATGAACTCTGGATGATGTTATAAATAATATTCTTACTCCGTTTACTCATTTTTTAAAATTAATTTCCTGCAAAGTTATTATTCCAAAATGTCTGTAATGCACAAATGATCTTTGTGTTTCACAGGCTTAGCGATCGTCAACTAGCATTTCTCATGAAAAAAGCTATTTGGTCCGTCCGATAGATCATCAAAAAATATTAGATACGTATTTCTTCTTTTTTCACGTGACCAAAAAATGATGGAGATAGAGCACATCAAAGTTCAGGAGTGGAAGGTGATGATGTCAGAAAGACATAAAATAGTGCGTGAATTTTATGTCTTTCTGACGTTATCACCTCCCACTCCTGAATTTTTTGGTCACGTGAAAAAATAAAAAATACGTGTCTTATCTTTTTTGATAATCTACCTGACCGACCATTTCTTAAAAAAAAAACACAATCAAGTAATTTCTTATGACAACCTTGTCCAACAATCCAAAATTTTTACATAGGCTCATGCCTCGGGTTACTAATTCTTCCTCTGTCTCTTGTGCCCATTAGCCCGTTTACTATTCTCACTCCCGTTCCAATAAAAAGCTCATTCCATTTCTTTCTTACTTGCAAATACCCCAATGTATGAGCATAAAAGTGTCTTTTGAGGGTTAGGCCCGAGGTTAGGCCATTATCAAACCCATTGAATCTGTAATCATGACTAAGTGGACTACTTAGAAATCAACAGCTCTACAATATCTGTGCGCCTTACATATTGTACATTCAAATTCAGCTTTGAGGAAACATAAGAGGAGAGGAGGGAGATCGCGCGCGCGACTTGTCCTCTTTAGTTCTCGTCGTCATTTCATTTAATTTTGAGTCCACCGGGGCTGCGCCTCTGCTAAGTAATTAGAAGAGCTCTGCTCTGCTACTTTGTCCAAGTCAATGTGTATGTCAGTACACGTGCAGTGAGGCTCTATGTGCGTATACTTACTATACACCAGTATAGTGTAGAAAGGAGAAAGAGAGAGAGAGAGGAAGCAATAGGAGGGGCGGTGGCAAAGAGTGAAAAGCCGAGGTGAAAAGTGGCGAAACGCTGGTGAATATATAGGAGAGGAGGAGGAAGCGCCCAGAGGAAAGTTCACGTTTTAAAGTGAATTTGCCAGTTCCTTAGCTGCTACTACTCCTATATATATATACTACTGCTGCCGCGCGACGAAGTCAAGATTGGCCGGATTCTGTTATGGTAATTAGTGTAGCGAAGTTTTCGATTCACACGAGTTTTTTGAGCGGTTGCTTCCTCGCTCGCGCTCTGCTCGGGTTATCGGGTTTTGGCACGTGCGTCTCCGGGGGGAGCTAGGGGAGCGGTAATTAAGAGTGAATCATTTTTCGAGCGCGGGGGTTTTTGGGATTTCTCGGTCTGGAGAAAGTTAGTTTCGCACTTTTTGATTCGGTTAGTCTGTTTCTTGATTTAATCTGGAGTCTCGACGAAAGCTAGGGGCTGGTGAAACAGGAAGCGAATCTTCTGTTAATAAGTAGTCTTTTTTTCAAGATCAAGACTATTTTAGAAAGTGGAAGTTTTTTTGAAGCTCTTGTTCGGATTCGCGTGTTTTTCGATAAATGATTTTGGACCCACTTCCAAGTTGGTTTTTTGTTTGACTCAAATAGCGTTATTTTCCAAGTTAAGAAAAAATTCCGTTCAATTTTTTTCAATTCTACAAACAATTTCGGATATACGTAATTCGAAAACTTCGAAAAGAATGGATATTTTTGTTTGCCCGATGATTCAAACCAAAAGTAGAGTAATTTCATTGTTACGGTTCAATCTAACATGTATTTTGAGTGAAATAAGTGTTAATTTTGTATATTGAATGTATCGTGAAGAAATAAAAAAGTTTCGAATGAAAATAACAAGCGTTGCTATGTTGGGGCACGTTTTGTTGATTTTTGTTGCTAAAGAAGGAGTTTGCGAAAATCTTTGAAATGTGAAGTCATTTTATCATCGTGGTTGAATACAAATATATTTTTGTTCTTGCATACGTGAGTTTTAAGTTGTTTCTATTTCTTGGTGCAAGACTGGTCGGCTTTGTCAGCTACATTCATCATCATACAAACATGTGACAATTATATAAAAAATCAATTTTTATAATGTACGTTTACAGTTTCACCAATGATCCGAGAAAAGTTTATTATTGGTATTACTTCTAAAACTTGATAGTATACCATATCGCTCCAAGGGAGTGAATGTAAAGAATGCTCCAGACTGCATGTGTATTGCCACCTGAGGCGAAGCCTTTAAGAAGGAAGACACGCACTGCGTTGAAGCTTCTCGTGGAGAACGATTTAATGTATAGAATCGATTTAAAATATGCCTATTTTGTCTTACGTATTTGTAAAGATCACAAGAAATATTTGAGATTATGGCTTGATGGAAAGTTTTACCAATTTTGTGTATTACCTTTGAGCCTATCATCTGCTTAACACACTGAGATATATCTTTCTCTAGCATAGTGCAAAATAATTGAAAAAAAGGCTCCACTTTTACCAGTTTTATATCGTTTAGTTGTTTTTTCTCGTTGGATAGTGTTATTATTTGTTGATACTTAAGCGCTAATATTGCGGAATAGTAATTGTAAGATATTTTGTCTATTAATTATTATAACTTCACACAGTTGTATTTAGATTATGAATATGCGTACTCAAACTTTTTCTCCGTCTTTTGATATCAATACCAGGCAAAGTGAATACCACCAAAACTTCCCTATTGACTTTGTCGTTTTCATTTCCTAGATCAATACATGATGTGTCAAATAAAATTCAGGTGTAAGATTAAATTTATCTCTTATCGTTCGGACACTAAACATCTGCATAGTAATATCCTCGAAAAAGTCAAGAGTATAATTGGGGATTAAATGAACTTCTGGTAAATATGGAATTATTAGAAAATTTTATTGATCTTATAGGGCGAATTGTAGAAACTTACGAAGTAGTAAGTCTTTGAAAATGCACTTTTCTTACAACAGTGCAAATTGTAATAAAAGTGCATTTTTAAAGACTTACTACTTCGTAAGTTTCTACAATTCGCCCATAAGATCAATACAATTTTCGAATAATTCCATATGTACTCTTGGGGCAATAAAATAATTTACCATCATACTTACTTAACTTCTAGTACAGTTCAATCATAATTATACGACTACACGGAGACAACAAATCACAGCCGTTGCTTATGACGAGCGTACCAGCGAATCGAGGTGCTGATAGACACACGCAGCAGTGTGACTCCACTCGAACTTCTGTGCTGCCACTGAACACATCTTTGTCGTCACAAGGAATATCTATGTCTACCAGCACCTTGATTTACCGGGGCGCTCGTCTGTGATTTGTTCCCTACGTACCTCGTTCGAAGATATTACGGTCCCTCCCATGTATATATGTCAAGAATTGTCCGATGAATTTCGATGTTTACCTTTCTTTCTTTTTTATTTCCTACATCCCACCCTTAATTATCATTTTCTCGAAGAGAATAAAGTTTTGCCCAAGATGCGCAAATACCATACAACACTCTCTCTGCACAAATTTTGTTTGTAAAATTTTTCCTCCAAAGGGTGGCGTTATCTAGGCTATAAGAAAGGGTATACATATACATATACAAAAAAAAAACCTTAAAGTTCTCCAAATACATAGAGTAATGGATATTTTACTGTCACAATTTGACATACGAGTATCATCATTTCTGGAATTTACATAACAACTTACCAGAAGTTTGCATCTTTCATACGATATTTTTTATTGCAGGATTCACTAATATTGAATATTTTCCTCAAAAAGTGTCGAAAATGAAATCAAATTTTATGAGGATTATTATCAAAAACTAGGTCAGGCAATAAATAAATAATGTATTCAAATTTTAAACAAAAAATTTTTGGTTTAGACGTCATGGATTTTAATAATATTGTTAGCGTTCAAAATATCTTTGAACAACCAATAAAAAATAAAAACAGTTGGATTGAAGCATTAAAACTAAAGAAACCTTGTTTGCAGAAGGATTTAATTATAATCGCAGCCCACTTCTAGGTTGATTCCCCTGCAATCGATGTTACGATGAAATGCAATTTTTTCTTTCAGTCCAATGAAACTGCCTTTACGTTTCCATAGTGTGCCCTACTTTTTCTCCGCGCTCCTACTTTCCGCAAATGCTCGTAATTTAATATCTGGTATGGCATTATTCTGCAGGCATATAAAATCCTACGATGTGAAATGGCGTCGTACGTTTGTAAAGCGAAGCGCTGAAAAATCCATGAAAGCTGCAGGAGTATACACAAACTCATCGCAAACAAAAAAACGTGAGAAATGTACAAAACACGTTTTTTTTCACGACAAATAACGAATACTGCTTTTAGCAGATAGTAAAATAAAAATTTTTAAAATCCATCGCGAGCTTTCTTCCCATCACCTTTAACCTGCAGCGATTAGCACTCGAACTCTTTCTCGAAGTCAAGACGGTAATTGCAGGCCTCGGACCCGACGTTTCCGCTCGCGCATCCACGCTTCGTTAAAGCGAATTATTCAATCCTACCGAAGCTTCCGCCCAACTTTCATGCGCGTCTTAATTTATCTCCAATTCACGCCAATGTATGTACGTACACGCGCGTGCCATCAGATAATTGGCTATTTTTTACTCGAACGCTCCTTTACGCTTTCTTTCAATTTTTGTATACATGCATATAATATATATGGTCATAGGAAGATGATGGTGTGCCTCATTCAGAGCGCAGCAATCATCGAGCTTGTTCCTCGGAGATGAGTTTTTTCTGCCTGCAGTAGCTGCAGCAAAACAAATGCTTCTCAATATGCTAATTTATTTAGCTCGGATTGCGCGTTGCACTAATATATACTATAGCCGTAGTTGTTAATTAAGGATTTTGTCTCGGAGTGAATCGAATTAACCGATAACTTTAACACGACATTTTTACGCTGTTGGAATTGTTCGCCTCGTTTTCGCTCCTGTTTCGCCTGTAGTATATATAATTGGAGAGTACGTTTTCCGCTATTAAATTGTTTTGAAATCCATTGTGTTGTGCGTTGGTCGAGCAATTAATGGAACGCGATGCGTTATTGTAAGGATGTAATGCAGTTGTAGCATTGTAATTGTAGTGATTTGCGCAGACTGGTTTCAATAATATTCTGTAAGCGGGGCCTCCTCGTTATTTCACAATGAAACGATATTTGACCGTGTAAAGTTTAATGAGCCCTTAATAATAATTGTATATGCTTGGTTTATTTTTATAGTATATTTGAAGTTGATACAGCTTGTTTTACCAAATTTATGTGTATTTTTTGAAGCAATATATAAATACGAATTCGCAGTTCTGAGACAAAAAAATACTCTAGAAGAAGAACAATTTCTACGAGGATTAATGATGGATTATAAAAATAATGAAAGTATGTTCGGGTAGTTGATGTAGTTCCTAAGATATTTTTATCAATACAGCTATTGATATCTTTTAACATTATAACGTTTCAATTTCAGTCGCCAATTATGGTAATAAAGCAAGAGTACAGTTTTTTTAAACACGCCAGTATGTACGAAAATTATTACATACTGACAGTCCGAAGCCTGGATCAAGTGTGACGGGAGAAACTGTTATCGATCGCATTGAAGTTCTCTTTAATGTTGGGACTATATTTTTATTTCTTGAAATCCAACTTAATTTCTATCTTTGATTTCTGTTTTTATAAATGTATTTATTATCTACTTATAGTTGATGTTCTGAAAATGTTCTATGAAAACAATACTACACGATCAAGCCTATTAATATAAACAAAAAATTTGATCCAATGCATATATTTTAAGAAATTATCAATTAAAAGTCAATTAATTTTTGAATTTATTACAGAGCATGTTAAAGTATCTTCTTAGATTTTTAATACTATTTAAAACTTTGGAAAATATGCATTGGATACAAATGTGGTAAATAATTTTTGTATTTTCCTTGAGTAGCTTAATCCCTTTCGACTATTTTCCTGAAACATTTGGATAATACCCTGTAAACTGTAAATTAATCAATTCTTGATAATTAATATGTCAAGCCGGCATCGTGCCCAGCATTAGAATAACGTTGAAACATCTCTGACGCTGGATCAACCCAAAAAAAACCTACAACAACAACAACTAGTCACAGACAAACTTTACGGACTAAAATCCCATAATCGGACAGCTTGTTCTCCCTTCGTTCGCATAAAGCACAAAGATTCCGTACGAAAAATCCAAAAATATACCCGCTTCCTCGAAGAACCTGTCCATCCGCGGGACGAGCCACAGGAGCCGACCAAAGATACATAAATGCATATTCCTCTGTCCCGATGACGTACAAGCGCAGACGAACCTCCTGCTGACAATGCGACATTCGAAGCACGTGACACTAAATTTCCAGAGACGTCTTCGTTTTTCCCGCCCTGCGCTTCCCTCCCCTTGTGCATTAATGAATAGCTTATCTGCATCGATCGAGCTTGGGGCGCCTTCTGGCTTCGACTGATGCATGATGGGGATTCAGCCAAGACCGACAAAGGGACTCTGTGCTTCTTTTTCCTCTTACGCACGCTCAGGCTCGTATAAATGTGTATGCGAGTGCGCTAAGCGTCCCCCGCTGACCGGGTAATAAGCCCCACGCAGTCGGCAGTAATTACAAGCGAGTTTGCATTGTGTTGTGTGTACGCATAAGAGAGAAAGGAAGGAAGGATGAGAGGGAGAGAAACGAATGAAAAGAGATGCATACCTATAGGCGAGCCTATAGGTAATGATGCTGTAAGTATATACACATATAAAAGCGACTGCGCGAGTAGAGTCCTTTTTCTTCAGGACTAATGACGCGGGTAAGGGTGGCGGTGTTTCGGGGTCCTTTTGTTTTATACATATACTACTTCGCTTATTAAGTAATTCAGTCCCATAAAAAAAAAAATCATCAAGTTTATCGGAACTGAACTTGAATGGGTTTAAGGAAAAGATGGTATGTTACGGAATGAGTGCACGAAGCAGGTGATTTTTTTTTTTTTTCAAATACAAATCGTCGTTAATCATGAGATTAGTTAAACCAGTAAAAAAAAACAATCATCAAATCGTTGATAGCTTTTGGTGATCATTAAAAAACTTATGATCCAAATTATAACTGCTTGAAATATCATTATGATCCCTCAAAAATCTAAATGTGCTCGGTCCCCTTCAAGACTTCGTCCGTGACGTGGACTCCCTTTCAAAAACGCGCAGCCGACAACTGTTTGAATTAAAAGCCTTGCACTTGGCCTGTCACTTTCGTTACTCTTAAAGGATACTATGAAGACCTCAATGTATGGTTGTCACTATGATATTCTAATTAATAATTTCAAGTGCTCGTCCCTCCATATGAACCTTAAATAAAAATAATTGGTTTGACTACTTTCAAGACTCGATAACAAAGTATAAGTAATATTATATAAAAAAAAGAGCATTAAAATAATGCCTATATTGAAGAATGAGCTACCTTAATTATAAAAATACTGCAGTGATAAGCAATTTTTATTAACGGGATCTAAAAAGTTCTCGTGATTTTACATCCGTCCACGTCCAAATAAACTTTTTTACAAATAAGTATTCTGGTCACATCACATTCGAGTGAAGAACTTCTAAAATTAGATCTCTTCGAAAAAAAAAAAAGTCCTTTCAGCTCTCGAGAGAAACCCAAAACGTCAGAAACGAATTTTTAATCAACATATTAGCCCATAAATATACGGCCGGATGTTCAACGCCGGCAGGGGAAAACGGGATGAAATCAAAGGGCAAGCGAGGATAAAAAGCTCGGGCGAATGATGTACGCGCATAACCGTGATGGGATAAAAAGCGAGGAGAGAAATAGTCGCTCGTCGCGCATACACGCACAAACAAGTAATAAGAGAGCAGCAGAGCGGGCGCACGCGCGGCAAGTGAATAAAAAGGGATAAAAAGCGCCCGGGCTAACGGATGGATGAAAATTTAATTTCGACGATCCCCGAAACTCTGAAGGCTCGGGCTGAATGCCCCGCGATTTACGAGATTACCCCGCGCCAGGGGGAGGGAGGGGACAGCGAGTAATAACGCCGGAAAATCCGGGCCTCGCGCTTTTTATCTGGCTCGTATATGACGCCTCTCTCTCCAAGCGTTTTCCCTCCTCGTTGCAGGTCCCCGCAGAGATATTTCAAGTACCTAATATGCTTACGGCATATTCCCAGCCACGGACCGGTGCGATCCGAGCCGATCGGATTCGTTTTTCGATTATTTCATCTTCCGAATCTCGATTCAGGTACGGGCGATTCAATTTTACGAAACGATTATGACTTTGGCGTTTCTAACTGGAAAATTCGTTTCTCCGACAGATATGTTGGATGGTATCGAAAAGAATACCGCAGCTTGAAACAAAAATATTTTCGCCGCGATTAACCTTTATTAAAAAGAAGCTGCAACAGTAACGCCTATGGTGTATATCTCCGATAAACACCGAACATCGAGCCAAACGTTTGCATCAAAGGCCGCTCGGTATATCGCAGTGAAATCGAATATCGACGATCAAACGAGCTGCAGGCGACCACTTTGACTTTGACGAGTGGAGCGCGCGAGAGCATCTTTGCGATATGCGAGCCGGTGACAGGGCGCACGCGCTGCATGCGCACTTTGAGGGGCTGATGATCTGGGGATCGGGGTTGGTTACTTGCCCGTTGATTTACAGTTCTCTTTTTCTCTTCTGGCCTGAACTAGTAGAATCGACGTGGGAGGGGGGTTAAAGGTGGATGGATGCGAATGGATGGTGGCAATAGTGTAGAGTCATTTACTCTGGGATTTTCGTGTAATAAGACCAGAGCAAATGATTCGATTCCTTGATAAGTGTACTTATGGGGAGAACTGTAAGTGGGGATAGAAAATACTTGAATGTTACTTGAATGTTTTATCATTATGCATGCGATATTGAAAGAACAAACGAAATTTCTTCAATGTCACATTTCTGCTATTCATGAGAGATTACTTGGACTTTTGATAAAACTTTTTAAAATGGTCATTTTCTACAGAAAGTCGTTATTGAATTGGATTGTGTAAGGCATAAAAAGATACATTTCCATGAATTTATATTTAAATGAAAACAAGGTTGTGCGGCAGGAAGCAGGGACGCTCTATTAAAAAGTGCATGAATCGTGTCTCTTCGCTTTGACCTTTTTTTTGAAATTTATTTCCCAACAACTTTTCCGTGCTGGCGAGCTTCGTATAGTCCATTATAATGTAGCCTAACTTTGCATTCGAAAATAAAGATCACTGATTATGTGCGATACTTTTTGTTTTTTGTAAATAATTTGTGTTCGTTAAATCTTGTAAATGAAAGCAGCTATAGTAATTGCACATTTTGATAAAATAAGGTTACAGTGTTTTCTAAAGTAAGAAATTCTTGCATGCTGGGTTATTTTTGTCTGTCTAGGTTATTTTTTTATTGATTTTCTGATGTATTTTATATTTATTTTATTAAAATTATTTTGGAATAACTACAAGGCATTTCAAAATTTTTATGGATTAAAGCAATCATGAGATCTGACGAATTTACATGCACAAGTGAAAGAAACAAAAAATCGTATGAAAAATAGTATCAGTACATAACTTTAAAAAGTTTATTTTGTTGGGAATTTATGAAAGTTTTAGAATTTGTATCTTTGTATTAAGGAGGTTCGGGAGTATCATTCAGCGAGGCGAGGAACGGGGAGTCACCCCGGCCCGTGCACCCCCTCTTGCACCCTACGAACTTAATATTTTGCTTACATTTAGCGTTGGCATTGTTTAAAATGCATTATAACATGACTCAAAATTTTGCTTACTGAATCTTGAAACAATACTTCATTCGTAGGTATGGTTTTTTTTTAATATCTTTGCATTTTCCAAATATATTTGTCCATGTAAACGACAAGTCGAGAGGTTACGTTCCATAAGAGCCTACGATATCACACTCATTTTCATTTGTATCATTCTGTTCAAAATGACCTATAACAAATATTGAAAAAATTCATATAAGTTCTACGTATTCCAGAATATCATGAAAAATCAACATCATTGTGATCTCTGCATTTTATTATTACTCCCGAACCTCCTTAAGTCAAACTACATAAAAATGATTGTTTCTTAAAATTAACTTTCAAAAATAATAAAAATCCAATTAAAAATAACAAAACAGAATAAATAATAGAATTTTTTTTAACGTTAATTATTGCAAAAGAGAATTAAAATCGTTCAAGGGAATCATAAGAGGGATTATACATTAATAACTCATTGATAAGATATATTTCTGTTTTACACATCGAGTATAGGCTAGACATCTATAGCGATTCGACGGCTGCGTATGAACTAAAAACGAAGCCTTTCTGACATTAACCTCCATACCATGCTAAAATCACCAGTTCTTATCCACTGACATTGAATAAAATAAGGAAATCCCACATAAACGGACAGTAAAATACTTAGGTATCCAACGCAATCGGCATTCAATTTCCAGATAACGAATCCCTCCATTGAACCTTATCCACTTCCGATAGTCAAATCAATAACCTCGAATTATCAATCGACCGCTTTCGTCGTTCCAAATTATTTTCACCGAAAAATTATCAATCATTCGCGTTCGGCTGATGATAATTCAGGGAAGCGCAATCGGGACTAACTATATAGTGAATGGACTCCAAGAACAGTGAATATGATACGAAGAATTAATAAACTCCAAGGGCTTACTGTTCAATCTTTTTATTCAGTTGACGACGTTT
>JAPYYV010004601.1:0-20161 GCA_030522625.1 Copidosoma aretas
AATTTAAAATGTAAAACAGAACAATCAGCACATGAGTTTAAGGATTATAGAAATTTGATTGGAGCATTGTTATATATAAGTACAGGCACAAGACCTGATTTTAGATTTAGTGTAAATTACCTTAGTAGATTTCAAACCATTTGCAATTAAACACTATATAAATATGCTTTGAGAATACTAAAATATTTATATTTAACTAAAGATGTAGTATTAAGTCATGTTAGAAATTTGAATTCTGATATTTTATCATGTTATGTTGATGCTGATTGGGCTGGTGATACGAATGATAGGAAATCCACTACTGAATATTTAATTAAGATGAATAATAATGTAATTTACTGAAAGACAAAAAAACAAAACAGTGTGTCAAAATTATCCACAGCAGCTGAATACATTGCATTATCTGAAGCAGTTAGTGAAGTCTTGTGGATGATAGAACTGTTAAAAGATTTTGAAATAATGTTAGACATACAAGTTAAATTTTTTGAAGACAATTCAAGTACAATTAATATTGCCAAAAATGCAACTACACAAAAAACTCCAAGCATATTGAGATTCATTATCATTTTGTAAGCGAAAATTATATGAACAAAAAGATTGATATTGTATAAGTTAATTCTGAAAATAATGTTGCGGATATTCTAACAAAAGCGTTAGGTAGAATAAAATTTTAAAATTAAGGAACTCAATGAACTTGTGTATTATCGAATAATTGATCTTAATATGTCTAATATAAATTTGAGGAGGCATGTTGAGAATAGTCAAATTTATATTTCACTTTACCTTGCGGTAATCATCCAGGAGCGCTTTTTTGAGTAGCTCCCTGATTCTTCTTAGTGATATACACACTATTACCATAAAAAGCAATTTTATCTACATATTTCGTACACATGAAATTATTTTACGGTTCGTTTTGATATTAAGGTGAATAGGACACATTTACTTTTTTAGATTTGATCTTAAATATTGAGAACCTTTTTAAAAAGACTTTAGTGACATAATTAAACTTCTATGTGTATTATGTATATTATTAACTATCTATTATATTGTATTTTTTTACCATTTCTAATTATGATCTTCTAAAACTTCTTCCCAAACTATGTTTTTAACAATGTTACTGTCACTTAAATTTAATTGTATAAAAATTCAATTGACCATGAAAAAGAAGAGGTTTATTGAAATAAGGGCCGATTTAATCAAAACTTTGAACTTTAGATTTATTTATTGTCATTGAAAAAGCTAAAACTATAGAAAATTGTTTTTTGTATAAAATCAAAGGTAAAGAAGAGTTATTTGCAGAACACAATGTTGTTCGTGGTATAAAAACTTTATTTACAATTTTTTTCCCTGTTATAGTTTCTGCTTCAATATTAAATTTATAAAATTTCGATATTTTCCATCATGTGCAATTACAAAGTCTATCATTGATGCTTGAGTTTCTTATTACCATTACTACTGCTCTGTTTTTGAAATTTAGTTCATGTTGTGAAAGACCTCGAATATTATTTAAAACTTCTGTTGGAAAATCAATATAAATGTCATCGTCTGATTTGTCAACACCTTTGTCAGTAGCTTTATCTATACTGTAGTACGTCACAATATTTCCTTTCATATTATTTAAAACTTTATTATTAAGAAAATACGTGTATTCATTAGCAGTTGTAATTATGGCACTATTTAACGTTAAGCTTGATATCGTTTCAAATATTTTCGAACATACATCGGTAGTAATCCAATTTTAGGGAATATTAAAACTTTTGATTTATCCATCTCCAGTTTTCAATAATCATTCAAAGAATCTTTGGGCCACTGATCGCATGTTTATTTGCTATTTATAAATATTGGAAAAAGGCCATACATATGATGATTTAATCGTTTTAGAAATTATTATACTTTGGTTACTATTTTTAACTACAGGCATAATTCAACGAAAATCTTCACCTAACACTAATAATTCATTTCCAAAAGGCTTTTCATTGTCACACAAATCTTGTAGAGGTGTGTCGACTTTTTTAATTGCTTTTTTTGGAATCACTAAAGCTTTATTTAAATCTATATGTAATGGTATTAATGAAAATTTGTTTATTGATGGTTAAGGAGGATCAGGAAGAAACTTTCTGTACAAGACTTTAATTTATAATTTTATTTAAAAAAAGATTTAATTATATCAATGGCGTGGTCAAAAATTGCATCAATATTACTATCAAAAGGTATGACAAGTCAGGACTTTTCGATTACCATTAGCATTAGATAACATTGAATGTTCTTTTTTAAAGTATGAGATCGGTAAAAAAAACTAAGAGAAGTAGATTTATTAACTGTAGTTGTACATGTATTTTATGCTTTCTATTCATGCACAGAATTTAACGGGTATGTGACATTTGCATTGCATTAGTAAAAATTTATTGTACGGTACAACCATTGAGTTGTCAACAAACATTTTTTCATTACTATTTTTAGTTCTGTATACATTTTTATCTGACACATTATTTCTTCTTCTATATTCTGAAAAGCTATTTTTATTATCAGATGCACATTCACAAAAATCTTTTGGAAAATTTATTGACAAATTTTGTGATTTTTTTCAAACATGGACTGTAAAAATTATAAAGACCATGTAACACGTGTCTCACTACTAATTTTTTCAATGTTTCATCATTTTAAGGAATTTTGGCAGACATATAATTATGAACATCAACAGAAGTAATTGTTTTATTATCAGGATGCAATTTTACTAATATATGAGCATGTAGCAGTCTTTTTTTTAAATTAAATACTATAAACGTAAGATATGATTTTGTTGCATAAGTCGTTTTTGTAATATCATCCGAAATTAATTGTAATTTTGTATGAAACCATCGGACTGTTATATTTTATATATCATTTAATAAAGTGTTTTTTGGAAAAAATTTTAATACATCTTTAAGTTATTTCCATTTTGAATTACACGTAACAGTTATAACCAAATCCGGTCTACCGTATTTTCTCACAATAGCCAGTGCATCTTGACAATGCTGTTGCATATATCGAGGTCCACCTATATACGTTGAAAGTAAGATAAAAAGGTTTCCAATCTTTTTTTTTGTTCAAAATTTTGTGTAACGTTAGATGCACTATTCATAACCTTAACTAACAATCCTTGATAACATATAATAACAAAGTAAATGAGGTGGGAACGGAAGACTAAATCTTTCTCACTTGAAAAATTTCCTTAAGTTTCAACAGAATTTTCAGAAACAACCTTTACATTAAATAGGCATTTCCTATGGATGATAAGTTGCGTAATTTTATCTATTTTGCAAAATAACTTAGAAAATTTGTAAACGTGACGTTGTATAAAAAGAACTAAAAAATAGCAAAAATACATACAATTACAACATACATGCGGTGGGAAAGGTGAGAATTGTTGAAAACGTACTAAATAAGAATCCACTATTATTGAAGAAGTAAAAAAATTAGTCTATTTTACAGAATAACTTATTACATTTTTTAACGCAATCCTTTATTAGTAGTCCTCAAAAGTAACAAAAATAAATAGAGTCAACCAACAGTATAATTAGGATAGCATTAACATACATGGAATAACCTTATTTTAGCCAAAACTTCTAAATTTTAGAAACAAAGAATATTGTTTTCGTCCTAACGAGCGATGTACTGTTTAAATTTAGAATATATCCTTTCAATTGGTATATTTGTATAGCAAACTGAACTTTTAAGTTTTATACCCTGATTTTAGTCAGTATATAGAAGTCCTGCAATAGGTAGCCAAGGCGTCACACTTGAAACTACTTTTTTTTTAAGGAGTACCTTTATGGTCATAGAGAATGTCGCAGTAGAGATAATTTTAATAAAAATGAAATATATAGCTCCATCACAAAGATAAAAGAGCTATAAACATTATCTTATCACATTATATTTTTTTAAATTTCAATTGTCAAAAAAAAACTATTTAAAATAGAATTTTAATAAATTTGTATTTTAAAATAAAATACATACGCACTATCATCACCAATTTTGAATTTTTTCAAACCATCAGATGGCGTACGATATAACAGAATAAACATTAACATAAAAGCTTAGGTAAAAAATAATCATTATATTCAACGTATCACATAAGATATTGCCTGATGTTTTTGAAAAAAGCTGTGGTAGAACCTAAATACTTTTTTATTCTAGATGATATTGAATTGTCAATAAAGTCCTAAATAGGCATCACCTATTGATGCATAAGTCCAGATTTTAAACAAATTACCATCAATAACATAAACATGTACGTTAAGTAATTTTTCTGCGCAATCAATAACTCCTCTAACTTTATTTTTTCTTCTGGAATAATTTTTATGAAATCCAAACCTTTAATGTTTAGAAGAAATGAAATATCTAAAAATTATTTTTTTTTATCCTCTATTTTTTTTTAATACGGTATTTTAAAATTTTTTTCTATTTTTATGTGTACCAGCTCCTTTATACATGTCGTTTTAAGGTTATTAGCTAGAGTAGTGAAGTTTTCATTTGCTCTGGATAAACTGACCTATATTTGGGGTTGGCGTGCGAAGCGCGCAGGGGGATGAAGCCCCACTAGTAAATTTATATGTACATATATATACATTAATGTCTTATTAATGAGATATAATAAATAATGTAGTAATAATAAAGAAAAAATAATGAATAATTATAATAATAATGATGTAAAAATCAACAATAATTAAATAAATAACAATTATAGCACTGGGAAAGACGACTTTAGTAATAAAAAAGATAAAACCACAGCATAATGTTATTATCACAATTTAAATTTTTTTAAAGGGTAGTAGTATAGCTAGGCCGGTTCCATGACAAATTTCCGGCAGTCACACTAGTGCCAGACTACCAGGTGTCTCCTACCCAGATGCCGAGCTTCCTCGTACTATAGCACAAGCTTCTACTTTGGTTTCTTTACCAGTGCTAAATTATTTCTTATCCTTAATCTACTGGCTAATACTTCACCTCTTCTAGACTCAACATTATCAACAAGCGGCTTTATCGACTGTGCTCAACCTTATGCAATTACACAACCTTACTTTAGATCCCTATGCCGTCGTATGTGTAATTAAGCCTGTGCTATAGCACGAACTGCCTACGGATCTCCGATATGAAGGTAACTAGCTCAATTACATTATCGACCAAGCAGTGGTCTCTTCCCAATCCACATGATAAGTTGTGAGGTCCAAGAACTAAAACATTTGTTGATACAGCTAAATAGTCATGATTGAATGCACTCGTTACACGCTTCTTGTCTCCAGAAATATGATGCGCTTGCTCTCTCCAATGTCTCTTTTTTTTACACTTATCTCAGGCAAGCATGATCGCGTCGGGTAAAACGTTCGGTGCGAGTAATATGCCTGGCTTGCCTATCTTATCAATACGCGTGTCGACTAGTCATTGCGAAGGATTTTGTCGAGGCAGGCAAGATAGCGAATGATAGATGGTTGCAAAGGTTTTCACAGACAAGTCATCACGAATGCAGTATTCAAGGCGGGCTCGATGCAGAGAGACAGACAGAGAGAGTAAAAAAGAGAGAATATTGGGACAGGATGTATATGATAAGGAAAAGCGCATTGAAACTCGCGTCGACCTTAATCTCCCGTATTGCTCGAGACGCTCTTTTATCAGCGTATCTTTAACGCATTTTGATTTCAATCGGAGTGAAAGATATGATTAGCGGAGGCAGGCATCAGCGAATTGTGTAAGACGCTTGGCACGAGTAACACGGTGCCTAAGATTAATACTTCTTTTCTTACGCAATTTAATATGCTAGCATGAGGTTTATGTTGGCAAATATGTACGCGTATCAAGTAATGCAAGTCGCTGACTAACCGCGTGCTAGCTCTCTTATTACTTAACTTTATAACTAAAAGCGGAGCAGCTGCCAATTCTGGCCTACTTTTTTACACAGCAGCGTGCAGATCGATAAAGACTGTAGAATTGTAAGTGTAACTGCTGATGCCTCAGTTGTAGCAAGTTAGTCGACAAGTGCAGTCATCTCGCGCATAAGCCCTTAACATCGAAGAAACTCTTGTGATAGCCAGAACCATAGGACAAAACCAGCACCAAGAAACGTTTCTTAAGAAAATCATAGCAACTAATCTGAGAGCTCTGTTACGGTTGCTAGGTAACGATTTTCATAGCCAGGGAACAAATAGATCTGCGTGATGAAACAACTTTTGAGTTGTTATAAAAAAGTTACCAAGTGCCAGTGTCCAACGCTCTTGCCAACGAAGAGGCTATAGAGGTATCTAGAATTAAAACAATGAGCAAAAAAATTTTTTTTGAAAGGTATATTTAGAGAAAGAGAAAGCTTTCGAGGATATACACAGTTTGGGTAAAATAATTAATCTATATCTCTCAAAAATATGCGTGCGTGTATGCATACCTTTAACTCATTTTTCTGCGCGTATGTGAATGCCTGTTTACGCTTTATTGCGCGTTTGTGCATGTCATTTACGTATTCTTCCGCGTGTATGTATACTCCTTACGTCTTTTTGCGTGTGTGTATGAGTGGTAAAATTTAATTAAGTAATTATGTTTAGCTATCATCAATACAAGCGAGAACCAGCTCAGCGAGTAATATGTGAACACAGCTAATACTTTGCAGAGAAATGTAGGGGATATTACTACTGTAGAGGAGAATGATAATAAAAAATAGATTGATGGTGCTTACAAAAAAAACAGTCATTTAACGGTGCCAATACTAGACAGCAATTAAATCATGCGGAGAAACAATAATATCAGAATATATTAAGCCACCTACAGAGTGCTCATAAGAAATTGACAAATCATTGTCATGGAGAACATATAAAGTAAGCAGTAAATTGAAGCAGTATGCAGTCAGCGATCAAGTGTCGGATTAAGACAGGAGTGATTACGGAGATACGTCATCAAGATATAAAACCATTTCTCTTTAACGCATGCTCTGTTTTTTAAGAGCAAATAAAGGAAGCTTTACTAAATAATAATGCCAGAACATTTATTGATATCCTTACAGCTTTCTTTAATAGAGTAGAGATAAACAAGTACAAGAAAGTATATACTTTACCATTAGAAATCAACCCATCTATCAGACAACTGATTCGTAAGAATGATTCTACACTAATATACAGTAAATAATAGAGCGATTTCTTTAAGAATTTCAAGTGCAAGAGTCAAGACAGTCTCTTAAATCAATCGTAAATTTCACTGTAAATATGTAAATATAGAAAAGTACAATCCACTACATGAAAGGTCTTGTAGAACACTACCGAAATATATTCATGATGAAAAAGATTGTGTTAATGTGCAAAATAGTCTCAACATGTGTTGTAAGAGGAGGATGCTATAGAAATAATGCAAGAAATACATTGTTCTCACATGTCATGTTGCAACGAATAAGAAAGAGAAACCTACTAATCTTCCCTTAATACAAGATTAAAATCTTGATAAAGATAATCAAGATAAAGTAAGCAACAACAGAGAACCCCCTAGATTTCGCGACGTTTAGACCAAGACTTGTGAGTGAACAGCTTTCATAACGTCATCATGCACAATATATATGTAACAGTTGCTTAAATTTTTTTGGTACTATTGAAAAGTTGCATGCACATGATATTGACTGGAGCCAAAAAAACAAATGTATAGAAGTCGTCTAAGAAAAAAGATGAATATCTTAAGTTCAAAAATTATAAACATCAAGAGAGAGTACCACCTATTGTTTATGATGACTTTGACTGTCTTCTTAAGCCACTTAAAGGTAATAAACAAGCACATCTGCAGCATACAGCCATAAACATTGGCTACTACGTGAAATATAGCTTTGATGATAAAAATTCCAAGTATGAAACCTATCGTCAAAGACAAACCGACACAAGAAGACCAGCTGAATGGTTTATTAAGAAGCTTAAAGCACTTGCTCATGAAGTGAAAAATGTTCACGAAAATAGAAGACCAATAAACCAGCTCACTACCCCAGACAAATAAAATTTCAAAAGGGCCACACAATGTCACATTTACAAAAAGCTATTTTACAATACTGACCAAAACGCCAGAGATCAATTTTATATGACAAAAATGACTACTACTAATAAATGGTATATGTCTGTTTCAGCTATCAAGGAGCAGCACATAGCAGTTGCAATCTTAATTATCAAGAGACATGGACAATACCTTTCGGTTTTTATGGCTCTAGGGAATATGACGCTTATTTATTTATTTGGGAGTTAGCTATTAAATCTTATGTGCCAATAACAATTATCCTGCAGACCAAGAAGCACTACATCTCCTTCACAAAGAGGATACATGAGAGCATCGTTAGCTTTCGTTTTATAGACTTTTTTCGCTTTATACTATCATCTATGGAAAAACTAGCTTCCTACTTAGAAAACCTTAAAATAATTTAAAAATATTTCTAAAATAACTTGACTGAACAAGTTAAACTACTAGTGGGAAAAGAAGTCTTCTTATACGAATGTGCATCGTCCCTCGAACAACTTGAGGAGCGATAACTTCCTGCTAAGACAGACTCCTACAGGAGTCTTAGTGGATAGTATATTTCAGAAGAACATCACGCACATGCCCAAAAAGTATAAGATTTCTTTAGCATAGAGACTCTCGGAGACTATTCCAACAACTACCTAAAGACAGATGTACTCCTCTTAGCTGCTCTTCTCAAGAACTCCCAAGACAGTTGTCTCAAGGCTAATGGACTTAATTCCACCACTACTACACAACCTTAGACCTTACTTGATATGCGATGTTAAAGTATAGGGGTATCATGTTCGAGTGATGACTAATATGATCATGCTCCTTTTTATTGAGCGTGGAATTTGAGGTGATATTGATCAATGCAGAACTCGATGCGCCATGGCTAATAATCTTTATATTGGTGACGGATACGACCGAGAATAGAAGGATAAGTATATTCCTTACTACGACGTTAACAATCTGTATGGATAGGCAATATGTCACGCATTGCCTACAGGAAACTTTCGCTTGGTCAACAACGTTGATTTCAACGTACCTGACGACCACTCCGAGGGTTATATTCTCGTGGTTGATCTCGAATTTCCAGCAGAGATCCACGACTTACATGAGATTCTACCCTCATTTCAAAAACATCTAGCACCTCCTGGCTCTTGAATAGAGCAGTTGCTGACGACGTTAGATAACAAAGAGCGATACATAATCTATTATATATGCCTTATGCAGGCCCTTAAGTATGGTTTGCGCCTAAAAAAGGTGCGTCGATTCCTTGCATTTGATCGAAGTAAATGGCTACACTTATATATCAACTCAAACAGTGGGAAGAGAAAAAATGCAAATAACAAGTTTAAAAAACTTTTGTCAATCTTTAATAATGCGATGTATGGCAAGACTATGGAATATTAGGAGAAACGTGTCAATGTTGAGCTTGTAAAAGAGTGGGAATCTCAGTATGGCTGAGAAGCATACATTGCTAAACCAAACTTCCATAGCTGTTATATTTTTAATGGTAATCTAGTAGCTGAACAGCTATTACGAACAGACATTACTGTACGTAAGCCTATATACGTAGGACTATGCATTCTAGATCTATCAAAGTCCCTTGTACATCATATTCATTACAAACACATAAATGAGTGCAGAAAATACAGTGGACCTTCTTCACATGGACACTGACAGCCTTATTAAGGAGATCCAAATCGTAGATATGTACAAGATGATAAGAAGAGACAGCCAAAAGTTCGACACGTAAGACTATTCCGTAGATAATCAGTTTGGCAGGGAGTTATAAAATAAAAAGGTATTTGGATTGTTAAAGGATCAGTGTAATGGTCGCATAATGTTGACGTTTGTGGGACTCCGCAGCGAAATGCACTCCGTCAGAATAAATGATAAGAATCTTATAGAGAAGGCAAAAGGTAAGAAAATATTTACTGTTAAAGCAACTATTAGCTTTGACGACTATATTGATTATATTTATAAATATGTGATAGTTGTAGGTAAGCAACACAATATACGCTTACGATTGCACATACTGTATACCGAACGAGCGCAAAAGATTTCTCTTACCTCTCAAAACAATAAACACTATTTCAAGCCTGGTAAAACAGACACTTTACCGTGGTACACTCCTTGTTAATCAGAGAGCAGTTGAAGAGAGTATGAGAGGATGACAACGAGTCTGGACCTCAGAGACCATGGCCTAATGGATAGGGTATGTGTGCTGATTCTTATAAATTTATACATATGATAACTTACATGTATAATTTATAAACGTGTTTGATTATTTTGCTTCAGACGGATCCAACGACTAGTAAACTTAGAGATCACGTCTCATGCAAGTAAAAGCTAGTTTGCTGTTGCTTATCCAGATGAAAAGTTCAAAATACGTATTTTTACTGTAATTAAGAGCTTTTGTAAACATTATTTAATTTGATAAGTAGGTGTAATGATGAGGACTGCACATACGTTATGCCAATAAGTATCCTAAATCTAAAGCTATGTATAAAAATACTGTAATATCAATTGTTACTTTTATGGTCATACGACGTGTTACTTATATATTTTAAATAGTAGAAGTTGATGGAAAGATTAGTCGCACATGGTCTAAACTTAACAGATACGGGTGTGGTTAGAGCTTTCTGTACTAAATAAAAAAAATTAGAAAACATTTTGCGTGGTCATGTATTAAATTACTATCACACATTAGTTTCTCAACATTTTTTAAGTTCACAACTCACATATTTCCTAGAGAGTTTTCTATTATGACTGAAGGGATTTTGCCCCTTTACGCGCTGATAACCTTCTTTATTTATCCATATTCATTTTTATCACCACAACATAAGATTTAAATTCTATTTCTTAAATAACGGTCTATTTTATTTTGTATAAAGTCGATTTCAAATTTACCAACGCTTGACCAATCTAAGCAAATACAAAACAAGTAAAGAGGCTTCAGCATGTGATCTATCACTGTTTTTATCTTTAGATTGTACATGCTGAGTTTGGAATTCATATTGTACAATAATTCAAAATTTCTGCTCTTTGGAGGCAGTGACTAATTAAGTATATGAAATGTCATAGTTACCGCTCAATCCTATAAGAGCCTTTACTTTATAAATATGAAAAATTGAGGATAGGACTACTATTAGCCAGCGACATGATTAAGGTGATGGATCAGAATTTACTGTTTGTGTATATGATCGAATACGATCAAGTACTATCAAAATGTGATCAATATATGCTTAAAATACGTTCTAAATACAATTAAATACGATCAAAATAGTATGAAAATACGACGAAGTACGATTAAAATACAACTATAACCTACTTTTTTGGGCTTTCAATTAACATTGCTCAGATCATCTTCATAAGGAAAAAGCCATTAAGTTTACTTTCGAATAGTGTATGTACCACCAGCTCTTTGTAGCGTGCGTGCTCTGTATTGTATAGGATTGGAGAAAGTTACAAACTTTAAGGATGTGTGTCATTGACGATGACCATTGATCGCGTTAAAAGTTTCATCGATAAAGCAGACTACTAAATTTGCGTTCTGCGAGGAGAAAATCATTACCCTTCACAAAAACTAGACGTACCTGCTTACCACTATATCGCTGTTTCAAGGTCACCAATTTTTTCTGTCTTACTAAAGCTGATTTGCTTGTCTTCTCACCCATCCATAGCATTCACTTAAAAATTGCAACCAGCCCTGCATATGTTTGAAAAAGTCATATCCTTGTTTCTATTGTAGAAAGCTGACCTACATTCCAAAACGTGAGTCATGCTAGAATGGTAGGGTAATTTATGGAGAGTTGCAGGTAAATGCATCCATTCATTAGCTATTTCTAGTCTACTAAATTCAACTTGCTCGTATTTGATCGTATATATAATAGTATTTTTGATCGCATTCAATCATATCGATATTTTTATTCATATCGAATTGTATTTGATCGTATGTACATCGTATTTAAATCGTATTTGATCACATTATGATCGTATTTTCATCGTATTCTGATCGTATTTTGATAGTACTTTATAGTATTTTCGATCGAATTTATTCGTATTTGATTGTATTTTCAACGTATTCTGATTGCATTTAATCGTATTTTGATCGTATTTGATCACATTATGATCGTATTTTCATCGTATTCTGATCGTACTTGATCGTATTTTGATAGTATTTTATAGTATTTTTGATCGAATTTAATCGTATTTGATTGTATTTTAAAGGTATTCAGATTGCATTTATTCGTATGTTGATCGTGTTTGATCGTATTCCATCGTATGTATAATCGTATTTGTGATCGAATTTGATCAAATTTGATCGTATTTAATCGTATTTTAAATGTATATGTTGATCGTATTTAATCGTATCCTAATCGTATTCTGATCGTATCTGATCGTATTTTGATTGTATTCAATCGTATTTGATCGTATGTACTGTGATTATATTTTAATGATATTTTTGATTGTATTTCATTGTATTTTATTCGTATTTAATCGTATTTGATCGTTTTATGATCGTATCTATTCGTAATCTGACCCCATTTTAACGTAGTTACTCGTTTTCGATCGTATGTAGATCGTATTTTGATCGTTATAAATCGCGTGCAACAACAGTATATTTTGATTTGAGTAGAGTAATCTACCACCTCAATCATGTTATGGGCTAAAAGTAATTCTATCTTAATGTTATGATGGCTTTAAATAGGATTAAAGGTAGTCTATAAGTTTGCATATACTTGATTGATAACTGACTTCAAATAGCGTTAATTAAAAGCTGTTTTACGATACTCATTACAAATTAAACTTGTACAATCTACAGAGAAAAAAGTTGTGCGTCAGGTGATAAATGCTAAATATTTGTTTTGTATTTGCTGAGGTTGGTCAAGCGCAGGTGGCAGAATCCCTCTTGTCTTTATAGAAAGCTTTCTCGAAAATATGTAAATTGTAAACTTAGAAAATATTAAGGATTCAATCAGTCATAGTATGAGAAAATACAGAGAAAAAAGTAATAGGTCACATGATGGAGCCCTTTTATTTGTTTTGTATTGGCTGAGATCAGACAAGCGTGGGTAAATTTAGAATCGACTGCATGAAAAATTGAATGAAATGAAGTTTTAGTAAAAAAACGTTAGAACTTTTTGTTGTAAAAATAAAATTAAAAATGGATCAATGGCGGAGGCTGGCAGCGCGTAGAAGGGTGAGATCCCTCTAGTCATAGAAAACTTTCTAAGAATATATGTAAGTTGAGAACTTAAAAAATGTTGAGGATTTAGTGTGTTGTAGCAATTCAATGAATAACCAAGTAAAATATTTTTTAACTTTTTAATTTAAGGTGTCCTTTTTTTTAAAAGCTTTAATTACGCCCTTATCTGTAAAGTTTTATTATGTGCGATTTTCTCTCCAATAAAATTCATTATTTAAAATATATAAATAATATGTCGTATAAGTATAAAACTAATAAATAGTCATACAGTATTTTTTATACAGCTTTAAATTCAGTATACTTATACGCATAACTCATGTACAGTCATTATCATTACAAAAACTCGTCAAATTTACAAAAGCATTTATTAATAGTGAAAAAACGTATGTTAAACTTTTTATCTGGATAAGCAGCAGCCAAAGGCTATAGCGGGATGAGATGGTAAACATTGCACTCACCTGGATCTTTATTTAAAACTGAACCTCTGAAAGTACATTAATAAGTATCCCTTCAGCCAAATTTTTAGCTCTCTAGGTGCTCATAGGGCTCTCCTAACCTAAAAAACGTGTTTTTCCGAAAAAAATCATTTCTGCTTGGACGTTTAATTTAAAAAATCTGAAAAAATTCGATTATGTCTATTTCTGTAGCAGAAAACACCATGACATTTTTCAGATTTTTTTAATCAGAATTAGACTTAAAAAATTTTTTTTTTATTTTTCAATGATTATTTAGGTTATGTAGGTATTATTTGGATAACTTTGAAATATAAATTTCTTGTGTATTTTTTTTCGTTCTTTTGATTCTCGGTATTTAAAAAATCGTTTTCGCGCCGGAACATACTCGAAAATTGAAAAAACCGATTTTCTCCCCCTTTTTTGGCACATAACCTCAAAACTACAGACATAATAATTAATAACATGCATTTTTTCGTCCGTTTTTCCTTAGTCTTTGAATTTGACTGGCATAACTACAATTTGTCATCAGATAATGCTTTAAAATAAAAGAAATAACGTTTTTTCGTATTCTTGGAACATAACAATACAGATAACTGTTCAATAAATCTTGCGAAAGTAAAGAATATTATGCAAATTTTTAATAAAAACAATGTTTAAAATCAAGTATGACGTCAGAACAGCTGCAAGGGTTTAATACCATATATATCCAGACATGGCTGAAGGATGGGCCCGACTAGCCATTCGTTGCAAGGAAGAAGACTTTTTTAAAGTTTTAAAAGTTTTAAAAATTTTGTTTCGTTTGCTACTTTATTGTGCTTTCAAAGTTATTTTGAATTGTTAAATTGACTTTAACATTAGAAATACAGTTATAAAAAAAAATTCAATGTTATTTAGAATATTATTAAATATTACTATTATTAAAAATCGCAAATCTTTTATAAAGTTTTTAAAGATTTTAATCTAAAATACATATATTATCAATATCCCTGAGGCTAGTACAGTAAAAAAGTGATTTTGGAATGATGAATGACATTTGTTTGGATGGGAGGAATAAGGAAAATAAGGACTAAGGCCGTGCGCACGAACCAAGCTGTAAGAAATAAGCCATAAGAAATAAGTGATAAGCGTGCATTTGGTATATCTATATACTTCGTGCCATAAGAAATAAGCGGAAATTAGCAGGAATAAGCTTATTCCACGATGTATATAGATGCACTAAATGCACGCTTATCGCTTATTTCTTATGGCTTATTTCTTATAGCGTGATTCGTGCGCACGGTCTAAGGAGACATATTTGAAGAATACTATAAGGCCGCAGTTGCATGGGTACGGAATAAGCCTCCGAAACGTCACTGCGGAGAACGAGTGTTTGACGCTTCCCGTATCCCGCAAGTGGAAATTGTCCGTCGTGCACATAGACGCGTCCCTGTGTCAATGGAACCCATTATATCCCGTGAGTTAGAAAGAGAGGCTTGCGTAACGACCGTCTTTCTCGCTCTAACGCGTTTAAATGGGTTCCGTTGACGCAGTGACGCTCCATATGCATGACGGAAATGTCCACTTGTGGGATACGGGGTGCAAAATCCATCATTTGCATACTAAACTATACACTAGACGTATTAAAACGTCTGCTTCTTTCAACATACCCTGTTCAGTGCGAAATTCGTGGGCGTCAGTGTCACTAGTTTTAAGCTCTATCAAATTAGCCCCCAAGGTCGAATATCGCAAATATGATTGATTATATTCGATTGCGCGTGAAAAGTTATATTGAAAACAATTATTTATATTCGCACGCAATAAAAACTCTTTTTGTTATAAATATAAATTACTTGGGGGCCGCCCCCGAAATTCAAATTCCCATATCTCGTGATTCAGAAGGTCTACATTAACGTACCAAAGCTAAAAAGATTGCGCTTGAATAGCACCTTTCGCCCCTGCATCCACTTTTAATAAAAATGAGGGCAGGTAATAAAAAAGCAAAAATGTTATTGCTCGCAGTGCACGGGGCCAGGGATGGCTCTACACCTGTAACTAGTGTACTACACGTGTTACACTGAATGAGAATTATATCTATATTTGAATTGTGAACAGATATAATCCTTATTCAGTATGACACGTGCAGAACACTAGTTACAGGGGTGGGGCAATCCCTGGTTTGGAGAGAAGAGAATTGTCTCTGACCGGGATACCAGAAGTGTATCCAGTGAGAGCTACCTCCCTGGTAGTTATAGTTCGTATCCCACTCAGCGTTTGCATATTATGCACTATTATTTAGTGGGCCATATATCTACATACATCATATGTATAATCACTATTGAATAATAACGCATAGTATGCAATTGCTAAGTGGGATACCAACCATGCTGATAGCACAGACTTACGAAGAACTCTACGTAAGATCTCTTGCGCATCTTGCGAAATTCTGCTGCAAGACCTGTTGTGATAGTGCTAAAAAAATATGACTCTTTAGCTTTACGCCAGACCAAGGATGTTAATAGACCCAGCACAGGTATAGTTAAGTTATCATACCTAATAGAGATTATATCTATATTTATAAGGTACGTAGATATACATTTTATTAGGTATAATACCTTAACTATACCTGTGCTGAGTCTATTGACATCCCTGCGCAAGACTTACGCAAGTCATTTGCAAGAACTCTTTCGTAAGATCTCTTGCGTAAGAGTTGCAAAAGATTGCGGAAGCAGGCCCGTGCATGACTTACGTAAGGTTTACTCCTACGCAGTGATGGCAATACCCTAAGTACATGTGTAGTACACCGTGTTTTAATACATCTATATATATACGTATTTGTACATGCATAAATAAAATACATAAATATCTATATTAAATGCATGGTGTGCTACACGTGTACAATAGTGTACTACCATCTTTGCTCTTACGTAAGACTTGCACAAGTCCTACGTAAGTCTGTGCTACCCGCATGGTTGGTATCCCCCTCAGTCTTTGCATATTATGCGTTATTATTCAAGAGTGATTATATATATATATATATGAGTCAATCTACTACTAATGGTCTATTACATGTCCCAGTCGATAACAGCTTTACGTACGGAGATTAGGATCTGAAAACTTTTCTAAATAATAAAAACTAATTGTCTACTGACCGTACAACAGTAATAAGATCATAAAAATGTACTGTCTCAGTTCTAGACGAGAAAAGGGGGCTAGATTAGCGTTACGGGCTCGTGTCCCGTTCACATTTTCTCACATTTGACGACGCCTGGAGGCTACACAAGATCTTTTTATTCCTTCTGCGACATATCATTCAAAAGGTATTGACGTAAGCAACATTTTTATACACTTTTTAGAGCCAAAAAAGATTGCATCCAAGACTGGGATGCCTTTAAAGTTGCGGGACCAAAATCTTATAAATTTGACTTTGACGCAGAAAATGCTCTCGCACGTCTTTTTATTGGATGAAAATTAAAGATATTACAGGAATTTTTTTAATTTTTTCTATTACGACTAGCCAGTGTAACAGGCTTGCGAAGTCGTGGATTCAGTCTCCCCAAAATAGCAACTAAGAGCCCGTAACGCTAAAGAATCTCTTGTATCTCCGCGTAGAGTTGTCGGATCGACTTATAGGGGAAAGCATACGAAAGTAGGAAAAAAGTTATTGATATATGTGCAAGGGCGAAGTTAAATTCTAATATGGAGCGCCGCAATCGCGATTTTATGACGGTTTTATAAGAGCCCGTAACGCTCCTTTTTTTTCTAAGAGCCCGTAACGCTCACCGTAACGAAACTAAACGCACTGTATCTTCGCGTAGGGTTGTAGGATCGACTCGACTAATGTTTCATATGATAGGGGGTAAAAAGTTCTTTATGCGAGTGCAAGGGCGAAGTTGAATTTTGATTGTGAACGTCGTAATATTGATTTTAAGTAGATTTTGTAAGAACCCGTAACGCTTCTTTCTAGCACAAAGAGCTCTGTATCTTCTCGGAGTGTTCGATTATCCACTCGGATAGTGTAGTATACAACAGTATGTAATAAATACATTATACAGATGCAACGGCGAATTTGGATTTTCGGTGTGAGTGCGGTAATCATGATGTTAAGATGATTTTTCGAGCCCGTAACGCACATGTTTTGGCAAAAATCGTACTGCATCTTCGCGGAGTGTTTGATTATGGACTCTAACAGTGAAGTTGATGAATTAGGATCATAAGGACATCGTATAGGTGCAACAATAAAGTTATATTTCATCTACGTAAGTTAAAATTTCGATTTTAAGGACATTTCTTGAGAGCCCGTAACGGTACCCACTGCGGCCAATTTGATGTATTTCTGCTCTGTAATTTTTTTAAGAGCAGATTCAGCAAGGCCCGAAAAATTTCTACTTACTATGATCACAAACAATACAAAAAAAATATTGAAAAAATTAAAAATCCCTTTTGACTCTTTATCTATTTCATCCTCTGAAATATACCATTTTTGGTAGAATGATCCATATATGATGTATGTAGATATATGGCTCACTACATAATAGTGCATAATATGCAAACGCTGAGTGGGATACGAACTATGGCTACCAGGGAGGTAGCTCTCACTGGATACACTTCTGGTATCCCGGTCAGAGACAATTCTCTTCTCTCCAAACCAGGGATTGCCCCACACCTGTAACTAGTGTTCTGCACGTGTCATACTGAATAAGGATCATATCTGTTCACTATTCAAATATAGATATAATTCTCATTCAGTGTAACACGTGTAGTACACTAGTTACAGGTGTAGGGCCATCCCTGGCCCCGTGCGCTGCAAGCAATAACATTTTTGCTTTTTTATTAACCACCCTCATTTTTATTAAAAGTAGATGCAGGGGCGAAAGGTGCTATTCAAGAGCAATCTTTTTAGCTTTGGTACGTTAATGTAGACCTTCTGAATCACGAGATATGGGAATTTAAATTTCGGGGGCGGCCACCAAGTAATTTATATTTATTACAAAAAGAGTTTTTATTGCGTGGAAATATAAAAAATGGTTTTCAATATAACTTTTTTTGCGCAATCGAATAGAATCAATCATATTTGCGATATTTGAAATTGGGGGCTAATTTAATAGAGCTCAAAACTAGTAACACTGCGCACACGAATTCCGCACCGCAAAGGTTATGTTGAAAGAAGCAGTAGTTTTAACACGTCTAGTGTATAGTTTAGTATACGAATGATGTATTCCGCACCCCGTATCCCGCAAGTGCAAATTTTCCGTCATGCATATGGAGCGTCACTGCGTCAACGGAATCCATTTAAACGCGTAAGGGCGAGGGAGACGGTCGTAACGCAAGCCTCTCTTTCCAACTAACGGGATATAATGGGTTCCGTTGACACAGTGACGTGTATATGTGCACGACGGACAATTTCCACTTACGGGAGACGGGACGCGTCAAACACTTGTTCTCCGCAGTAACGTTTCGGAGGCTTATTCCGTACCCATGTAATTGCGGCCTTATAGTATTCTTCAAATATGTCTCCTTAGACCGTGCGCACGAGTCACGCTATAAGAAATAAGCCATAAGAAATAAGCGATAAGCGTGCATTTAGTATATCTATATACATTGTGGAATAAGCTTATTCCTGCTTATTACCGCTTATTCCTTATGGCACGAAGTATATAGATATACCAAATGCACGCTTATCACTTATTTCTTATGGCTTATTTCTTACAACGTGGTTCGGGCGCACGGCCTTAGTCCTTGTTTTCCTTATTCCTCCCATTTACACAAATGTTATTTTTCATTCCGAAATCACTTCTTTACTGTACTAGCCCCAGGGATATTGGCAGTATATTTATTTTAGATTAAAATCTTTTAGAACTTTTTAAAAGATTTGCGATTTTTAATAATAGTAATATTTAATAATATTCTAAATAACATTTAATTTTAATTTATAACTGTATTTCTAATGTTAAAGTCAATTTATCAATTGAAAATAACTTTCAAAGCACAATAAAATAGCAAACAAAACAAAATTTTTAAAACTTTTAAAACTTTAAAAAAGTCTTCTTCCTTGCAACCAATGGCTAGTCGGGCCCATCCTTCAGCTTCATCGTCTGGATATATATGGTATTAAACCCTGGCAGCTGTTCTGACGTCATACTTGATTTTGAACATTGTTTTTATTAAAAATTTGCATAATATTCTTTATTTTCGCAAGATTTATTGAACAATTATCTGTTATGTTATGTTCCAAGAATACGAAAAACTTTATTTATTTTATTTTAAAGCATTATCTGAAGACAAATTGTAGTTATGCCAGTCAGATCCAAAGCCTAAGGAGAAACGGACGAAAAAATGGATGTTATTAATTATATAGTCTGTACTTTTGAGGTTATGTGCCAAAAAAGGGGGAAAAATCGGTTTTTTTCATTTTTTAGTATGTTTCGGTGCGAAATAGTATATTTCGTACCTGGTGGCGCATGTCGCCAGGGCGATCCCTGGGCCCGAGGGCGTTTGCGAAGCAACGCCCGAGGGACTGTTGTGATCG
>JAPYYV010004602.1:0-16442 GCA_030522625.1 Copidosoma aretas
AATGTATCAGCATTACAAGACATCGTACTAACATCAAATTTTAAAATTCTATAGCGAAAGCCGATACTGTAAAATGTACTTCATGAACTACCCTGCTATTGATAAAATCACTTGACATCCAAACTAAATACATGATGTTGAGGCTTAAATATACTTCAATGACAAACCATCGAAGTGATACCTGAGGCCTCGGTGGCGTATCTGCCTAACGTACTCTATCTAGAGAATGGAGAGTTCCTGGTTTGACTCTAGGCCGTTGTACTTTTTCGTTGTTTTTCTAATATTCGCTTAAAATCTGTGAATTAATTTAAAAACAACAATTTCGAATTTTCGAATTTTCGAAAAATTTAAAAATTATATAAATGTCATTTTTTGCAGGATACGTAATGTATCTGCATTACCAGACATGGCATTAACATCATATTTGAAAATTTGATAGCAAAGGCAGATAAAGTAAATTGTACTTGATAAACTACACTGCTATGCATAAAATCGCTTGATATCCAAATTAAATATTTTTACAATGCTTTCAATGACTAATATTGATTTAAACTGGTTAAAAAATCGTTTTGTATTATCTGAATTTATTATTTGACTGTTAAGAAAAATGTGAAGAACATCAAAGTTATATATCTTTGAAAGATACATGTTTTTTTATCTGAATTTTTTCCATACAATTCTGTTCTAGTGCTCTAAAGGACCATAATTGTTTTAAATTTATCGTAAAATTGGTTTATAGTATTTCAGTCTTTTGCTTGACATTTTTGTAAACATAATTTCGAATATAAAAGTTGTAGATCTTAATGTGACATACTTTTTATTTTCTATTTAACGTTTTTCTTTAAGAGCTGGTCTTAACGCTTTAAATTTTTGTTGTTGTTTGTATTTAAAATTTCTTTCTAAGAGGTGGTCCAAACATTTTAAATTGTTCTTGTTGTTTGTATTTAACGTTTACCTCTAAGGGGTGGTCAAAACATTTCAAATTGACAGACATCGCTTCAAATTAATTAAACAAGATGAAATATGCACTACAATTAAAAGGTTTCTTAAATAATCATGTACCTTAAACTCGTCTAATACTATTCGAAACGAGAACGAAAAGTCAAAGAACATCGTAGCACGACACCTGCTTGAATCATGACTTTTTTTCAGCATGCAAAGTGTATATGTTACAAGATTCGTAATTTTGTGCTTTGGCAACAGACAGACTTTTTTCGTGGCACCTTGGCAATAAGCGAAATACTAAAGGCAAATGGAAACACTTGTAGTTGCTACACTTGGTCTCGGGACATCGAGCAATTGCTGCAACCCACCAATGCTAAGGAACTCCATTGAAAGTTTTTAATGACAGAGCAGCGAGGCTAGATAGTTATGGGCTTCAAATGCAAGCTGATTTTCCTTCGTTTTACGAACGTACTACATGATGAGCTCCAAAGTAGTTTGCTCAAATCTTGACCTAAAAACTCTTGGTACTCACCTATTGGTGTCAGGTACCTAAGAATTGTTGCATTTGAAATTTTAAAACAGTTCTTTTAAAAATTGAATATAAGTAAGTGTAAATCTAACTTACTAATCTGAGAATGAGGATGTTTGCCTGAAGCATTTGTCTGGTGGTCAAAGTTAGCGGATAAATTTTAACGTTTCCGATAACATAAGATTTCATATCAGCCTAAGATGAATTTGAATTACCTGGAGTAATGAAGATGGACTGTTGTTTTTGTTTCTGGCTGTCTTGGATCATGAGCTTCTAGAGATTGAGTTGTAATTTGTCAATGGAGAATAAAAAATGTTTCTGGGTTCACATTTTTTTTTTATTTATCCTTTAGTAACACTGTATTCTGTGAAATAAAAATTATTCATTTAACATTAAGTTAAAAAAAAGGGATTTGACTTGAAATAATACAAAAGTTACCTAAGTATTGCTGACATTCTATTTAGATGTGTTCCTAGGGAAAGCAGTAGAAGGAGACATGAGTTCTAGATATGTGATACTTTTTTTCTTTTATTTCTGTAGTCTTTTCGCTTTTATGACTTTTGTGATGTCTGTAAAAGTAGATTAGCCACTGTTGGACAAAATATAAATAGACAGTACAGATGTTTGCTCACAAATACTTACTCTAACAAATTATTGTTTGTTTAATATTCCGTAATAATAGAGTCTAACGTGATTGTATTCAAAATTATAGTTGAGATTCCTAACTCATGAGTCACACCCCTGGATCGCGAGGAATCTATTTCATTAACGACCCAAATAACACCTGCTGACCTAGAATTTTTGCAAGCTGGACGTTACTTTGACTCTTATTAGAATTAGCGATAGTTAAATTCGTTGAAAGTTGTTGCTGCTGCTGCTTATCTATGGCTTTCCTAAGAGTTGAAAAAAATCACAGTCAAAGAGCTATTTAAAAAATAAACACAAGTTTTTATAAAGTATCTTACTTTAGGTTGATTTGAAACTCGACCGGATGATTGATTGGAACTGGACTTGGCTCGCAGAGTCATTGAGTTTTAGCCTAGAAAAACAATTTTTCACAATGGGAGAAGAACAAGCAATTGCACCAGTATGCACGACAAATTAAGACGAAGTTGTTGGAGTTGTATTTGGTCGCTTCTCCTTGTATTATATAAATTAGTAGCAGCTGCTGGAGAGAAAGCTGGTCTTGGCTGTTGAGTTACACACAGATGATTAATTTTTAGTTCAAAAGTTATTTCACATTAGGGAAATGGATTTAAATACTAACACTGGTTAAAACTGGATTTTTGTAATAGAAAGGTTGTTGATCATTATGTTATACAAATAAGTAGCAGCTGCTCGGGAAAAAGCTGGTTTTGACTGTTGAGTTACTCGCAGATTATTACTTTTGAGTTGAAAAGTTATTTTACATCAGGGAAATGGAATTAAATACTAACACTGGTTGAAACTAAGTTGCTGTAATAGAAAGGTTGTTGATACGTTAATGTGTTAGCGGCTGTTGTTGAGGAATCAATGTTTGCCACCCTTTGCAAAGTTGCTGCTGTTTCGCTTAAGCCTTTGAACAGCAAACGCTGGTGTATGAACTGAAACAGCTGCTGTTCGTTGGACTGCATTCTGGTTTCGGCTACCACATTAGCCTGGGTAACAATTTTCCGTTAAATTCGAGGTGCGAGATTTTTTTCATATCAAATATTTTATTCAACTTATCTTATGCAAACTAATAATCAGCTGTCTTATCAGCTGTGACGTCAGCGTTTCCATTTACATAGCGAATTTGATTTTCGAAATGCAGCCCTTCAATGCAGAACGCAGCCTAAGTTATCGGTGTGTTCGATTGGGCACGTTCGATTTTCCATTGGTCGTTCGTTCGCATTTATAAGAACCAATGCTTAAGCGACATAAGTACGGTTCACCGAACAGTTTGTGCTTCCGTACGTTTCTATTGACTCTTATGGGAGGCAAACGAACGAGCATTGATAGTCGAACGTGCTCAGAAAAGTATATTTATGCGTCAAGTAATCACCTCGCGAACGGAAGATATAATACTTCGCGCACTCGTGTTAAAAATCACCTTATGGAACTAATGCGCATGGTGATTGCCACACTAGTATGATGTTTTTATTTTAACGACAGAATTTCTACATGTGCGGAAATCACCGACTTCGCGCCCTTATTGCATAATACTATTTTATATTGTTTCTTATTATGACCGTTACTTTTTAATTTTACATTTCCTCTAGTGAAAACAGCAGCCGTCCCTTACATGCAAAAGCTTAGCTTTTTGCATACGTTTATTGCTTGTTTTGTACATGCAAACTTTAGACACAAATTTGTTTTGTCTTAGGATCCATCAAAAATCATTGATCCTAGCAGAAGATGTTTCTCGTGAAAAGAATTTCAATGGCTTATTATTTCTTCTTTTTAGAGATAGGCAAGCGAAAGGATTAGAACTCGCTCACTACATAAGAAAATAGACAGAAGATACACCTGCATGACTGTGTGGAAATGATCAAGTATACAGAATGCTGAATTTAAATAATCAAATGTACGATTTAATTCCCAAATGAAACCAACTTATATAATCTCATAAAAAAAACTGTAAACTTTTGTTCAACCAGATATTTACACCAGAAATACCTTAAACGATCTCATATAAAGTTCTTATAACAATCTGCAATGACAATTGTTTGAGATAATATACGGATCTATCAGATAACGTTATTATTTAAAAAAGTTTTCTTATACAACAAATATGTTACTAGACTGCATTAGATTTTTTCTTTTTTTACAAAAATTTATAAAAGAATTTTATTGTATTTACTTTTATATGTATTTATTAAGTCTATACCATTGTGATTCAAAAAAAAATATTTATTTGTTGTTAAGGGTATGCACTACATAATTATTAATACGCTTATTAAGACTTTTTCTGTTTTATAGCATTTTACAAGGTTCTCAGCATTTTTTCCACAACAATTTTAAAATGCTAGGTCGGACATAACCTATCGGATTTTGTTGGCGTAACATTTAATATAATTTTTTTATTTAACTGAGGTGTATTAGTTCTATTCTCAACTAGATTATACCCGGTATTAACATTAAAGATACTTCAAACATTTTGAACAGCATTTTCCAGATTTTATTGGTATTTTTAAAGATTATAAATATATTTGTTTTAATTAGATGATACGTGATTTTTCAAGATTTCATAAGAATTGATCAGATGAAGTAACTTTTAACAAATTTTTTTACCACAGGCGCAAATTACGGTAGAGCATTTGCGCGCTACTGATTAACCAGGCGCAAAGTGTGCCCACGGGCGTAAAATTGTACTTTGCGCACTCGATAAGAAATAGTATATTATGCACGTAGGGAAAAAAATAATGTCTCAGACCGCATGATTATTGTCTCCAGAGGCGAAGCCGGGAAGAAGGAATTTTGCCTTCTTTCGGGGCAGTATAATAAAATATAGTATACGCGACTCGGGCACAATCGTACAACAACCGCGCCCTTCGGGCGCACAAGTTAATACTTTGCTCCCTAGTGACGTCATGTACTATTTGTAATAAAAAAAGGTTTATTATACTGTATTTTGTTTTTTTACAAACATACATTAATTTTATTTTACATACTCTTACATGGTTTGTACAGTCAATGTCATTTATTCCACATATGAATTAACCAGGATCGTAGACTACATACAACTAACTTATTAATAATAATAATAATTATAATAATAGCTGTTGGTGTAATATTTACTAGAATGTTTATTTTAACGGAATGTGTACGATTCATCCACAAATAAGACTTTCTAGACACGATAAATATGCATCAAAATAAAAAAAATCAGTTTTCAGATTTTCTGTGTATTTTTAAGGTAAATACTTTATTTGTTTTTAACAAGGTTTTGCATATATTCTCAATTAAATCCTTTTCTCGTCCATTTCAGACTTTTAAAAGACGATCGTTGGTAAACGTTTGCGCCACCTTTTTAGGTCTTATAATTGCAACATTTTTTTTGTACGTAACGATGAGCAATGGTCTACTCTTACTTCGAATTTTTAATTTTATGCAGTGTTGAAAATGTATGGGTTTTAAAATAGTATGAATAACATATTAAAACTACGATCTCTTTGTATATTTCATAAAACTTTATTACATGTTTTTTCAAAGATTTATTTACAATTCAGAAACATACTGTAATTAAAAGTATTAGAGGATTTGTAGTTACCCGACAAATTTTTTCACATGTAGATTACATAAATTGAATATACAGGCTAACTATGATTGTTTCTTTTTTTTTTTCAATTTAAATTTGAAACTATTCGACATGAATAAAAGCCTGTTTTTTCATATTTAAAGATTTTTACTTGGCAATAAAATCAAACAATTTAAATATTGTCAAAGTTCGTCCAGTACTTCTTATATATCAATTTGAACGAAGCTTTTCACTAAAAAACACTTGGACTACTTCTTACGATCGGTCATTATCTGTTGCCATATTTATGCGCGCACTTACTACTAAACTAAAAAAAAAAAAAAAAATCTGTACTACGTTTTCGCAGTAACCATAAATAATTAACTTCTTCGCTTAACTTAATGTTTGGCATTAATTACTTTAATTAATTCTTGATCTTATCAAGGAATTCATTACACGACTGACTAGTATATTTTGCTTATTGATTGTATAGCTTGCCGTTCATAATACAGTTCAATAATTTGATATTGTATTATAACATAATGCATTCGCATAAAAATTTGTCAATTAAGGTTTACAGTGAAAATGAAGAACAATTTTTTAAATCCCACAAACAATTATCACAAACATCCTACTATAACTTATCAATAAAGTATACTTGTTGATATTTAAAATTTAATCAACTCAGAACTTGATGATTCATCAGAATCACTGTCGCTTTCCTCTTCAGATTCTGAATCAGTCTCATTATTTACTTTTTCCTCTTCTTCATCGTCAACACTACTTTCGGTACCACCGCCCGTGCCGTCCGGAATATCCTTTTTTTCTTTGACGTTTTATGACAATACACTGATGTTTTTGCGTTTTTCTTTTTTTCTTCTATATTACTATTCGCACTGTCACTACTACTGCTTGACTGATCTTTCTTTTTGGAGTCCAAACTATTACTTGCATTATTAATTTTTGTATTCTTTTTTCTTTCACCTAACTGCCGCGGTTTTTTGTTAAGATCAGAAATTTTACTGGCAATATAGCTGTTCACATGGCCTAGTTCAAATTCAGCATTAAGCATATCGTAGTTACGCTGATCTACTAAATAAAATCGAAAAATTCCTGAAACATACAATATTCATACAATATTGACCTTCTTCATAGGGATATTTTACATGAAATAATAAACCATATTTTTTTTATGATATTATACAAGAGTATTTTGTAATTATTATCGTTCACAGCTAATATTTGCTTATCATCAATTTTTGTTTTTGCGAGAGAACCTTTTACGGCATTACATGCCCGCCCTGTTACACTACTTTCTTCTAAAACATCTCGTCCAATTATATACTCAGCAACATCTTTCACGAAATTGGAGAAGCCTCAATCTTTAGATTTCATTTTATTTTTCGTCATTGACGCATTTACAGCTTTATAATAAACAATTCGAGGTACATACCTCTGAAATCCACAATACATCTTAAACAAATAAAGTAAGAATATGTAATAATTTTTAAGTGTAATTCTTTCATAATTTTTTTTACGTTTTATAATTAATAGTAAAATTTACCTGATCAGTCTCTCTATCAAGGAATCCTATTAAAATATCTCCGAGATTCTCCAATGCAAAAGGGTTGACATTCTTAGCAGCTGAAGAATTAAATAATATCGACATTAAATGCGAATTTTGAGCAAGAATTTAAAGTCACATTTCAGCAAGCTCTAATAAATTAATATTTTCATGCCATTTTTCTCTAAAATTTTAATACTTTAATTTTTTATTTTTTTGTTATGTTAAGCTGCCTACGCTATTAAATAATAACAATCAATGATCCATTTAAAGAAAGGCTTCAACACTCGTTTTGAATAGAATAAATACACCGAATTTTTTTCGTTAGAGAGTAAAGTTATAAACGTAAACATTTTGTACAATTAATAAAATTTTATAAGGGGCTATTTATGGTCGACAATAACGAATCCAGGAAACAATTTTTATTTTTAATCAGTTAACACTAGAAACAGGTACAAAAGTGCTATTTTCATTCCACAACAGCGACATCGGTATTTTCCTTTACCGAAAATTAGGCGGTGGTGTGCTTTATAAGGTTGACACCCTACGCCGCGCGGGGTGCAATAGAGAGTGCAGGATCCATAATCTTACTGGAACAGTCTATCCTGTCAAAACTTATGGATCCTGCGCGCTCTATTGAGAACCATAAATTTGCAGCCTGAGGCCTTTTGGAATACAATAAAAAAAAAATTTGAAATTATATAAAAAAAATAACATGAGATTAATATAAGTCGCTATCAATTTTTCAAACGATAGTTTGAACAATTGATTTAATTTTTTACTTTCTGAGGGTATTTTCATCATAAATAACGTAATAACAAATTAAAGTATTATAATTAATTTTTGGTATTTAATTTAACAGTTACAATTAACTACAAGCGAAGTTTGGAATTTTGTATCATTTTACGTATTACTTATAATTACTTAAAAAAAAAAAAAGGAACGATATTAAAAAAAGTGAGAAATAATTTTGTTCAACAATTTTGTGAACTTACCATACTCATCATTTTTCAATAAAATCTTGTCTTGCAGGCCTTCATTCCGTACTCGAAGAACTTGCATTTCTTTTTTTTGTATCTCAATGTATTGCTCCTTTTTTTCAAGAGAATTTTTTAATTCGGTAAGTTGTAAATAGTTTTCTTCTTTTTTATTACTGTTTGACCGAACTTTTTTTTTCTTTTTATCTCGTCTTGCCTTTTTTTTTGCTTTTCTCTTTTTGATCGCTTTTATTGGATTTCTTATGAGTACTATTTATTGTAGAACAGCTTGCAAGCACTTCCTCTTTTTCAGTAGTAGGCGTTACGACGCTTTGTTGTCCTTGAGAAATATCTTCAGAAATCTGTTGCAATTACGTTGAACCATCAATAGTAATTATTAATATTGTGCGTATAACTAAATTCAAGACTCCACGTTTAATAAAATGAAGAACATTGATTTTGAAACACTTCTACATTGTAAAGGTTATCGAAATGTTTGTATTGACATGTCACAAATGCATAATTTGAATCTTAATAACTTCGATTAAACTCCGTAAGAGACTTAATTTAAAGTATTTTAAAAGGTAATGTAACGATAATTCAATGTGCCACATCACATATTTTATTCATAATGTAATTGTTGTAGTTGTGTACTTAACACTTACGTAACTAATATTAAATCATTTTTAAATCCATAAAGTTATAAGTAATACAATTAGTAGTGTTCTAAGACTTATTCTAATTTCAAAACGTAAAAGTATTTACTGAAGAAGCTGTAATCGGTTTACGAATTCAGTGTAATCTAAATTTTTGTTTTGTACATACAAGTATTACTTATTAAATTTGTGAAATACTTTCGTAGAAAATTTGGTGACTATACGTATAAAACAAATTGACATAAGTAATTACTACAAACCGTTTGGAAATATTCGCCACTGGTCGGTACTACACCCTTACTCGGTTTATTATCATTCTTTTTAATGTCTCTACCACTGACATCTACTTGTTCATTACAAACCTGTAATAATTTTAAATTTTTTTTGTTGAATATTATTGTTGTTAAAGTATACACAGATTTAGTTAAAGCATAAAGATGTCCTTCATTCAAAGAATATACTTATAAGAATAACTTGTAATACAAAAAGTATAATACATTGATATTTTATCTTTACAATATGCGGAGACATAATAGGGTTATTTTTTGACTAAAGTTTTAATGGTTTCTCGAGTACTTTCGTGTCTATAACTTTTGGTTTCTTTTTTTCTATCTCATTACTTGCTGAAGTCTTACGTTTCTTAGTAGTCGCCTTATTACAAGAATTTTCCTACAATGCATTTAAATTAGAAAATAAGAGATAAATAAAGGTCTAACCAATGTGTACTGTTATAAAACAAGTTAGAAATTCAATTACAGCTTTTACACAGTGTACTTTTTTTTGTAGAATAACTATTAGCAATTTTCATACATGAAACATGGGTAGTGAAATACTGATACATTTATTGCTTCATTAACATATATGTAATTGAACAAGAAAAAAAATGAGCTAAAAGTAATTTCACAATTACTTCATTTTAAAAATTACAACAGGATTATGTATGTATGTTTACATATTTCAGTGGGAGAAACGTTCAGAGCTTATAATTAGGAGGATTTAAAAATTCTCTCGATCAATGTAATAATGGACAAATTTATAACAAAAAAAGGTTTGTGAGTCTGTATTGAATGAAATATATTTTAAATAAATATAAAAATATACATGTTAATAAATACAATATCTGTCAATACCTTATTCTTCATACAGATTTTATGTTTGGATTGACGTCTCTTATTTCTTTTTACTTTTCCACCACCTTTATCAGGACTTTTCGTTTTATCCTCATTGACATGCTAAAAATATTTATGTACATAAATCATGTTACACTGTTACAACTTTGGAGTGTATTAATCAGTATTATTATATTCTATTTCTACTCATAAACTTCGTCGATACCTTTGTAGCATTTTCAAACTTTTCTGGCTTTATTTTGATCAGTACATTATGATGTGCCATACTGACTTTTTCTTCTTCGCTCATTTCATGATCAGCATTTATGTCTGATTCACACGAAGACACGTTAGCAGTGATATTGATAGTCTCTTGATTTTCATTGATTGCATGATCAGTTGCCTTATTTTCAACATTATTCTAAAAAAAAGAGAAAAAATATTTTCATGAATAGGCATTATCGTGGTGATTATAATATATTAATCATACATAGTTGTTATGCGTGACATTTGCAATTTAGTCTTCCTAAAATATTGACTAAAAATAATGATTTAGTTTATTAAATGTTGCAGTCATATGACAATGCCTACACTGATTCCGTGTAGATTACATTGACGCAGTAATTAAGAATAAGATATTAAAAGTACTCTTTTTATTTGTAAGATACGGTATCCAAATACCTAGTTATCTTATCCAACTAGGAATTATAGGTGGAGTAGTGCTTATTTATTACAAATAGCACAAGAATTGAGGCTACAACCTATCGCTTAGGACTAGAAACAGGTTAAACACGTTACGAAAATGGGCAAAATCTTGTACCTTTCAATTACAGTTAAAAGATATACAATATTGTACAAAATGAAAATAGCTCAATAAACAATTGAATGTATGAATAATAATATAATTATTTAATAGAGTTTTTAATTTTTTGATAACTAACTTATTGTACAAAGAATAATATAATTAAAATTCAGCCTGTTTTACTTTCAAAAAATAATATAACATTACGTACCTGGGCCAGAAAGTAAACTAGTAATCGCTCGAGTAGCTAATTGCTGGCGTAGGCGAAGCCGTTTACTTTCTGGCCGAGTTGCGTATACTATTTTTTTGTACATCCATGTTTGGAAGTTCGTGTTTTACTGCATGTTGATATTGTGATGCTATGTGTACCTAACACAATAAACACGTACGTTCAACGAGGGCTTACAAAAAAATAATAATTTTCACGTTTTGCATTCATTTTTACAGACTGCTTGTATTATTACTCAGCAAATTTTTACTATGTATTAACTTTGCAACTCTGCAAAACAGCAATTATGAAAGCTAAATTTTTTATTATAGGGGTTGATGAACCCACCCCACATAGCAAATGTATTATTTAAATACATGACGTACGATTGTGCGATCCAAAAGCTATTTTTTAATAACTAATTTTCTCTGTATGTACACTACAACCTCTGTAACAGGAAACGTATGATACCTACCGATCGTAATATTTCATGTTCACTCCTGAAATATCTTGGCTGTCAAGTCATTAACATTATCAATGTGATATCTTAAGAATGCTTCAAAAAAACGATGAACTTTTTTTCCTTTAGTTGTAGATCTCTTATCTCAGTTTTATATTGATATAACGATCGATTCTTTATATATTGACAAACATAATTAATCATTGAATTATAGTAATATATACAAGAATAATTTTAAGATGGTGGTTTGATCTACGGTATATAGTAAAATTATTTTTAGACATGTTAGTGACTAACATAGGAATTAGGAAGAAACAAAACATATTTGTTATCTGTAATATCGATAACCATAGCTTTTCTCTTTATCTTGTTAATGTCAATAGCTATAAGAGATTGTTGTATAGCATTAACTTTTAAAATATCTTTAACAATAGGTTCTTTATTAGCTCCATTGAATACATTATTACCTAGGATCCATTTATTTCCACAAACATATGCTTTTCCATCTTCAACTGCAAAATATTGTATTCCAATAATTTCACCATCTATTGTTTCAATGACTAAATCGTTAGTTTTCAGTGTGCGGTTGTACTTTGCAGTATCAATGAATTTCGAACTGTGGATACATTTGTGGAAAACTTTTACTTGCTCAGATTTGTTTAAAACTTGTTGCAGCAAAGACGTAACCTCTCTATTGTTCGTTGCGTTTCCTATGAAAGTGGTCTTATCAACCACTGTAACATTTCGTATCCGTGATTTAACTTCTAATACAGTCTCACAATATTGCACTCCTGGTGATTTATGTTTTATGTTGGCCATATGATTAGTAAAAATTGACCTTTGTAACCCTTTTTTAAGAGCTGTTTTAAACAACTGTTAGGAGCGTTCATCTCTCTGAGAATATGATGTATACCATTTTCAAATGGAAACGCTGAATACGACCAAATTGGACCACTGAACTTCAACAGATTGTACTCGCATGTCTTTAAATCAGATACTTTAATTTTATTTTGCAATAAAGTGTATGTACTATGTATAAAGTACAGAAATGACTTGAACAGAGGAGCTGGTGAAATATCGTGTATGCAGCAAACAAGGACGAATAAAAGCAATATTTTCCATTCCAATGCTTTATATTTTCCGGTATAGTCAAGTGTCCGAAGGTTTCGACGTAAGTCACGGGTTAGCTTAATATTGACCATTCTTTTCTCAATCTTTCTCAAATCCGCTTCATCCAGGTAAAAGGATCGCCAAAAATTTACCTGTTGTCGAAATATTCCTAATAAAATCCCATGCATGTAGTCGGGAGGGAAATACCAAACCATATCAAAATGATTTAATTGTGTAAATACGGAATCACCTTTAACACCTCTACAGGGTTTATGGTATTTGAGACAATATTCTATATCCTTCATGCGTCCGAATAATAGGATCATTTTCTTGTAATGAGTATCTTCGCGAGCCTGCCTCCCACTATCCAAAATGGTAAAACCAACTGCACCCATGTTTTCCGTTAAATTGGAACCTATTTTGAATTTTCGGCCTTGCAACGCCATCATCACAAGAAAAAAAAGCTACAATTTTTTGCTTGTAGATTACTCCCGTTTCGCAATCTGTTATTATTACACCGTTTTCTTGTAACTCTTGAGACTGTTTTACAAGAACTGACATGTACATATTCATGAATTCTGGACTTGGCTCGTGCTCCGTTTGCCATAAAGCACCCAAAAGAAGATTCAAATGATGGAAACAAACTTCTGGTGGAATCTCGTTTAGGTAAAGATCTATTGGCCAAAAAGTCTTTCTCGCTCCATTAAATAAGTTTGCACCGTCCGAACTATGATTAAATGTCAATACTCCCGGTATTCGATTTTGAAGTTTCTTGTATAGTTCGCCGTCATGAATGTCAGAAATGACCTCTCGATTTTGTTCAGCAAGTTTGCGTTTCTCAGCAAAATTCTTAATATGCATTTGTATATCTGGCCTATTTAACAGTAATCCAAACTTATACCGTAGATCAAAACTTATAAAATAATTTGTTGACTGCGAGTTAATAGCGATAGATTCTTGACAATCCAAGCATTCTATTGATTTAGTCATGTTGTCCTTTAGTCTTAGAGATTCCAATACAACATTACATTTTGTACAGTAATAATGTTTCGATATTTTATCCAGAGGATGTGCTAAAGTATTTAAGAGTAAATAAGCGGAGAAATTCCACGTTTCAAACCGACGACCAGCTAATATTCTAACAAAATCTATTAACGAATCTCGCAATTCTCGAACAAGACCAAATTTTATCGTAATGCATTTAAGCATCAATATAACGTCAGCAACTGATATTTTTGATTCTTCAAACATTATGCGGTTATCTCTACGAACGTTGCTAAATGTGTATTCTGCATTTAATTTTGTCTTTTCTGTAGGAAATAAATTTGCTTCTTCATCTTCATCACTATTTTCATCATCATCTTCATCCTTATCATTGCTTTCACTGTCCGTTTCATAAATCAAATTTAACATATTATCAAAACTAATATTATTGCTGTTTTCTGTACTGGAATTAGATAATATTTTGTTGTCGTTCATCGACAAATTATCTTTTTCATCTGATGAATTACAATGACTATAATTGAAATCATCAGCAGACGAATAATATTCATTGCAAGATGAGTCATTATCCAACACAACATGCCCGGATGAGTTCACATCTTTGGAAACTGAATGAATAATCGTAAAAATATAATACTAGCTGTGCATAAATTAAGTCGATGAAAACAATATGAACGTTAAAATAGTCCACAATAACACCAATGAAAACAGTACAGCTAACTTTGATTATCATTGCTACCGGGAGCTATCGTAATATCTACCAAAACTTTAAATGCTATGAATATTTTTCGTATCAATTCATCGTAAGGTAAGGTATAACATTTTAAAATATAAAGGTGTATTTACTCTTCAGATATTTTATAGCAGTATGATCAACTCATGTCTATTTTATGAAAAATTACACTTACTATGAACATAGACGTTGCCACAAATCATTTATCAATTATCTATATGTTTAGAATCGTACGGACGTTTTGTAATGGTTAAAATATTCGGTTTTGCAAGGTAAACTTTTAAACCAGCAAGACCAGAATAAAAAATAAAGAAAAATTATTTAAAATTACAGCAACTTTATAAAGTTCCGATTCATTTTAACCCAGTCTCTTATGAGAGATGAAGGTGAAGCTGCTTGTGTACTCGAGTAAAGGTACAATGGAAACATATTATAAAAAAAAAGGTTTTAAACATACATTATTATACTAGCAAGATATTCCAAAAAAAAAAAATAAAGTCTTGCCAGACATTTTTTGAAATATGAACGATTACAGTTACAGCTACATCAGTTTATAGGTTGCAAGTGGAGGAGCGCTGTAAAGGTGGGGCTAGCTGCGCGGGCAGGGGGACTCCCCATTCCATGCCCGTCTGAACGCAACCAACAAACCTCCCTAAGGTGACCTATTACCCTTATATAGCACGTATTTTTAATATTTTATTATAAATGTATATTGAAACTTATGAGATTTGTAACTTAATCAGACAATAATATACCTGGTGCTAAATATCATGCGATTTTGTTTCATAAAATTTTGTAGTTAAGTTTGTCAGACCCCGAAATTAAAAAAAAATACTACAAACTGCTTTTACAATTTAAATCTAATTTCCAATTGTTTGGTCTCAATATCTTCAATAAACAAATTAATTGAGAGGTATCATGGAAGAAATTGTAAAAACTTAGATAGGTTTCCCAGAAAATTTTGTTGTATTTATGGAAACACGGAAAATAAGTAAACAATTGAATTTTCCGGAACACCTAACAAAGTTCTTTCAAATTTTTTTGTGGAAACTCCCAACGAATTTGTTTAATAAAGAGTATGAGACCCAAAAAATTTAAAATTAGATTATAATTTAAAAAGATTAAAGTAATTGGTTAAATTTTTTTTCAAGCTTAAGTATCTGAAAAATTAAAAAAATTTTATGAAAAAAATTGCTGATTGGAAAAATGATATTTCAGTACTACTCATATTATTGTCAGGTTTGGTTGCACTTCTCATAATTTTTAATTGACACTTATAATTAGCACATTACACCACGAGGGGCGAAAGTACGGCATTCCCTCCCGGGTGTGAATTGCCACCCGAGCCGAAGGCGAGGTTGGCAAACACCTGGCAGTCGATGCCGTACTTTCTCCTCGGGACGTGTATACATTTTTCACCTTCCTCCGCTGAAAATACGACGTATTTTCTTGATTTCAGAGGAAAGAGTGCAACATAACCTCTCAGGTAAAAATCGCATTTACTGTTTATGAGGAAAGTATGTGAACGTCTTCCGCGTGAAAATTTCCTTCTGAGCCGAATGCGAGGGTGGAAACCACGCGAAAGGCGGTCAAATACTTTCCTATGAACAGTGAATACGAATTTTTACCAGGGAGAGAATGTAGCACTATCGCCCCTAATAATAAGTAAAATATAGAGTATTTCCGCGGGGGTTTGGTGAAAAATATATTAAACATATGTGATATACACGAGTGATGAATCACCTTCAAGGGGCTCTTGCGCGAAAGTTCTAGAACTAAGAAGCGATGTTTTTTATTGATAAGAATGTGCTGAATCCAACGGTGACTTTACTAATGACTGTGATCTTAGAAAAACCGAGATATTTACGATATATGTAAATAGTTTCAAGAGTGCCTATGGTAAATACATGTAAAAACACGCGCTGTCGTCTGCTACTTGATGATTTCAACCGATTAGACCAATGTTTTGAGAATAGGTATTAGTAGGTCGCAAAAGGGGGTTGGGTTATTCGCTCCGAGAATGAAGTTGGAGGGGATAAGAGAATCTACACCAGCGTCCATGGTGGCGAAAATGCGCGATCCAAAGGTACGCCACTGCACCAAATCGAGTGGAAGAACTTGTTTTTATGGAATATCTTGATAAATCGGA
>JAPYYV010004603.1:5331-21772 GCA_030522625.1 Copidosoma aretas
ACAATTTTCGATACACTTATATATTTCAAAAAACTTATGCGGACGTCCGCATAGTTCCAACAGTGTCCGCATAAGTACCTATTCACTTATAAAATGTCCGCATAAGTCACCATACACGAAAATATGTATATATATATATATATATATATATGAGGCATTCTTTGTGGATGTGAGACCGTATGCAAGCCAAAATTTGTTTGAATATTTTAAATTACATAAGATCGCAAAATTTAGCTTGGAACATATATTTTTTAATTCTGAGTGGCAGAATATGATCGTCTAGTATCGGGCGGCAGTTAAGGCGGTCAAAGTAGTAGCCATAATAAAAAACAGCCTTTTCTCCTAATTACGATGTTTTGAATGTTTTTAAAAAATACTTTATAAGGCTGAAGTAACAAAATTTTAATCGCTGGATAAAAACATAATCTTTTTAATCGCTTAAGGTGCAACTATCGGTTCCTAACCTACAAATATGCCCTGAAAAAGCGTTTTTACATCGTTTTTTATGATTTAAGAACGTTGATTAGTAACCTATAGGATATTTTCAAATATATATAAGTATTTTTTATTAACAATTTTACATTATTTTTTTTTAACCTTACAGGAGCTTGTCCCTTATCTCAAAAAACCTCTCCACAGAGCTTTTTTTATTTGCAATAAAGTAATTTACATAGTGGTTTTTTAAAATTCATCTTAAGTTACCTTAGATTCGATATTTCTAAATTGTTAAATCTGGCTTTAGATACGTGATCAAAAACCATTGCGACTCGAGAGAAAAATACAATTTTATTGGACAACATATTAATAATTACTATTAACGTAATGAGCTGTTGTTTTTTAATACTTAGAAAAAAAAAATCATTTTTCTTGTTTATAATAAAATATAAGATCAGATAAAGTTAAAAACAAAGAAGTATATGAATGAAATCAAGGAAAAAAATTTTTAAACGATATATTCTTCATTTAAGTATATTATAATTCAACTTATGTTATTATACCTTAAATTTTTAGTATCTCATTAATTTGGATTATAAATGTTGTTAAGTAAAAATAAATTTGATTTTTATTGATGTTACATTTGAAGTTTATTGTATTCTACTCTTTGTGCTCCATAATTTTATATTCATGTCAAGGAGATTATAAAGGAAAGGTAATTTTCTATTGTATGTCAGCCACTATCTCAAACTTTTCATAACGTAAAATAGATTATTGTATTCTGCTCGTCGTGATCTTTTTCATTTGAATCCTATGTCGAGGAAGTTGTAAAAAGAAGGTAATCTGCCATTTTTTATGGCTGGCATATTGTATTAACAATGATCTTGAATGAATTATCTTGCATTGTATTCAGAACCAAGGGTGTATACAAAATTTGAAACCTATCGGATGTCGGGGAGTTGTCGAAATATCGATCGCAATATTCGACTCGGACAGATAGACGGGAAAACAAGTTAAATGAAAGCTCATAAAATCACTTTTTGTTTTAATTTAACCTCCTTGAAAGATCGATCTACCATATAAACTGGCTTTTATTAGAAAGTTTGTCTAGGTTGAAACCAAACTAATCGATGTCTGAACAGAAATATTGTAGAATTTTCCAAAGCTCTGTTAATTTCTGGGATTACATCTCATACTCTATTTTAAAGTTGTCTGAAACTACTGCAAGCAATATGCAAATACGATTATGAAAACATTTTAAGGTTAGGGAAACACCGTTATATGTTTATTTAATGAAAATGTACTATTCGGATTTAAACAACGAACAATTTATAAAAGCCACCTTATATTCCATCATTACGTTGCCTATAAAACTGTTAGCAACTACAAAAAACTCTTCGGAGAGCTTTTTTAAGGTGAGGGACAAGCTCCTTTACAATCATTTAAAAATAATGTTCAAATGTTATTAAGGAATAAATCTTTCGTAGAAAATATCTTATATTTTACTTATAAACTGTCTTGAATGATCGCAAAAAATAAGAAAAGGTTTTTTTAAAGCATATTTTTACGTTGGGGACCAGAAGTTTTACCTTTAACGGTAGAAAATATTATATTTGTATCCAGAGATAAAAAATGAGTTACTTTGGCCGTTCAAAATATTTTCGTAACACCTTAAAATCATGTAAATTAAGTAAATGTGCTGTTTTTCAATTGTGTTTACAATTATTAGCCGCCATATTGGCCGCGCCACATTAGACAACCATATTTTGCCACTCAGCATTAAAAACTAGATGGTCCAAGCAAAATTTTGCAATTTTAAACAATTAAAATAACCTCAACTAATTTTGGCTTGCAAAGGGTCTCACTTTCACAAAGAATGCCAAATATTTATATATAGATATGAGCTTATAAAACTCACACAGATCTCGCTCAGGACACGAACATGGATTTTGATGATCTAAATGGAATTTTAAAGCGTACATAGCCTTGTAGAATAATCAACAATCTTTATTTGAATGCTTATAAGAATCTTTGAATTCACTTTGACTTTAAATGTCTACGTTAGCTTTATAGATCCATATGGATTTGTGATACTTATATAAACTTACGAAAGAATTCTGTATTTTACTTTGCATGTTTTTATGCATCACTGAGACCGATATAGATTTTAAACATGAATATGGCCTTTGAAAAATCATATAGATCTTAAATATCGATGTGGACTTTTCAGATCCATATGGACATCTAATATCCATATGGACATTTTAGATCTATATGGAATTTGAATATCTATGCGGACTTTTAAGGTCCATATTTAGTTTGAATTTCTTTTTGGACTTTCCAGATTAGTATGGATTTTAATTACATAAATATATACATATATTTGTTATATATTTGCATATATATATATACATATGAGCTTATAAAACTCACACAGATTTTGCTTAAGACACGAACATGGATCTCGATGATCCACATGGAGTTTTTAAACGTGTATATCCTTGCAGAATAATCATAAATCTTTCTTATTGAATGCTTATATAGATCTTTGAATCCATTTGGATGATCAATATCTACGTTAGCTTTCTAGATACATATGAATTTATAATACTTATATTAACTTGCAAAAATATTCTGAATTTTGCTTTAAATGTTCTTATGCATTTTTAAGACCTACATAGACTTTAAATAATAATATGGCCTTTAGAAAATCATTCTCTAATTTTAAGATCTACAATTTTCTTACAGAATTTTACTACAAGTTCTAGACGATGATGTTAAAAGTGACAGTAAACGAAAAACAGAAAAAAGAAGTTGGATATTGGAGAGCGGCAAGTGCATAAATACCCTGATTAAACAAAAAAGAGGTGTAAGAAACGAAGGTGATGTAACTTGAAGTTGCAATCGTACTAGAAACAGTATCATAAAAAAATAAATCTAATTTTTGTTATACCTGAATCTGAGGGATCTAGCTCAAGTTCCAGTTATAGAAGAGGGGCTAGTGGCACTAATACTGACAGTGAATAAGCAGATTCGTTGCGAAAAAAACATGACATTGCAAACTTTGCGCATGTATTATTTTTTTTTCTTTATCGAATCTAAACAATGAACCAAAATTTTTTTTTCATACTGCATTCTTATCTCTAATACAGACGATCTCAATTAAATATTGGTAAAAAACATTACTGATGACAGTACACTGAATAATTAATTAATAATATCGATATATAGTCGAAAAATTTGAAATAGAAAAAAAAAGAACAAAAGTTTTTTTTAAGACTGCTTTTACGTATTTTTGCTCTGAGAATTGATGAATATAACAGGAATTGATTAATTAAAAACAGCTTATAAAAAATTAAAAAATATAATTCATGAAAGACAGGAAAAATTTATTTAAAAGATAAAGAAAAGCAAGTTGGCGAGCGAAAAAGTTAGTTTCTATAACTTAAAAAAGCATTCGCAGTTAGCATCAGTAATAATGTACCAATATTTTTTTTGATAACTGAAATTTTTTTTTAAGCTTTTTGATGTATTTGGTTTATTATTTTCTTTTGTATTTCCTAATTTTTAGAGAGGTTGTATATAAAATCATTCATTAAAGACTTCTTTTTTTTCGTTTTGTATTTAAAACTTTTTTAGTATATAATCAAAACTACTTTTATATTGTTAAAAATGTTAGTTTATATAAATAAATACTACAAACTTTTATATTAACTTATACATATATTTAGAATACATACTAATCTAAAAAGTCTAAATAGATTTTTAAAATCCATATTAATTTTAGAAGTTCATATGGATTTTGAATATCCATACGGATCTAAAATATCCATGGGGATGTTAAAAATCCATATAGATCGGATAAGTCCACGTAGACATTTAGGATCTATGTGGTTTTCCGAATGCTATATTGATATTTAAAGTCTATATAGATATCACAGATGCATAAGAACATTCAAAGCGAAATATAGAATGTTTTTGCAAGTTGATATGAGTATTACAGATCCATATGGATCTAGAAAGCTAACGTAGATATTTAAAATCCAAATGGATTCGGATATCTATATAAGCATTTAAAGAAAGATGCATGATTATTCTGCAAGGCTATGTACGCTTTAAAACTCCATGTGGATCATCAAGATTCACGTTTGTGTCCCAAGCCAAATCTGTGTGAGTTTTATAAGCTCATATAAATATATATGGCATTTCACGCCAACTAAAAGAAAAATTTTTTTTTTTCATTTTGGCGGCCATAATAAATCCGCCATTTTAAATTTTAATAGTCTGACCACAGATTCGTAATCAGCAACCTTAAAATCCTTATAAAACATCTTGATCTTGGTTCAATATGTCTTTACCTATTCACTAGAACGAAAAAATATCGGAAAATTCTGTTTTTTGACCTTTAGCGCCCTCTAGCGCCCATACAAACACTCTGCCTATGTTTCTACGACAACCATTAAAAAGTACATGAAAAAGCTAGCAAATAAAAAAAAACGAAAAAAAAATTTAACAGTGTTTTTGGGAAATTTTTGTTAAAACTTTTTAACCCTTAAAATAAGGGTTAAAACTTCCCCTAAATATTATTTAAATATTCTTATCGTATTCTACGGTAAAAGATCTATGAAATACCACACTTACTTTCTTTTATTTTTTTTTCCATTTTTTCGCAAGAATATGCGAAATATAAGGGTCGAAGAAAATATCTCAAACTTTCGAAGGTCATGCAAGGTCATTGCGTAGGTGAAAAAATCTGATAAAATTAGGTTAATGTTTCCTTATCACGTGCTATCTATTCCCCAAGTTTGAAGAGAAAAAATTTTTTTTTTGCTCCAAGTTGGCGTGAAATGCCCCATATATACATGAATATATACATGTATCTAAAATCAATACTAATCTAAAAAGTCCATATAGATATTCAATGTCCACATAGATATTTGGAACCATATCCATATGGGTTTTCCATTTGGATTATCCACATGGATTGTCCATATGGATTATCCATATGGATCATCCATATGCTATTTTTGAAGTAAGTATTCAAACGGCCATTAATTAAACTTGCCTGTTGCATTTGCTGATATCGCATACTGCACACAGTGCACATGCGCCATTAGGGCTCTGTTTCATAGAGTGAAATAAAGCCGCGAAATAGACTCTGCGCAATAGAACGAACCAATGACAGCAAGACAGTCAAGTCCATAATAGCTCTGATTGGCTCTTTCGTTCGCGTAGAGTCTATTGCACGGCTCTATTTTGCTTCATGGGATGGAGCCCTTATAGCCACGTTCATAAACTCGCATGTGTCTAGTCACGTATTTACATCTGGTATATTACATTTTTAGATAATCGTTCTAATGCTTATTTTCAAAGAATGAATACTATGATAACTCTTTTAGAACTCAATAAATACGACATATCTTGATGAGTTTATGGACACATCATAAATATTCTATGACATGTCTCGTAATTCCGCAAGATGTAAGAATTAATTCATCAGAGATAAACGTATACACAAGGAAAACATATTGAATACAAAATCCAGGAATTCTTAAAGTACTCAGTATCATGAATCTTTTTTATCTCATTCTCATTTAAATGCCGTTTGGGTAATTTACACCAAAAAATTAAAAACTTCTGAATGGACGGTTATTTTTATTGTAAAGATAATCGTTGTAAGCGGCGTGCAACGAGTTGTTGAAAGCTAAAAGACCGACATTTTTTGCAAAACTAGCTGCATGAAACTGAAAATGATAAAATAGGATGACTTGAAGAGAATGATTTTGAAGGTAAAGCTACTTTGGAGAAATTTCAAAGTATTGCTTTTAATATTTTATGTTTTAACATAAATGACGATAAACATGATTGGTTTCTTAGAACTTTAACAGATTCAGATAGCTTCGACAAATAGGAATAAATTATCATTAGTATTTACCGCATAAGTAATCTTATTTGTTAATACCTGAGTAGCATTAAAAAAAAAATTCTCAATACTTAAAATTAGGAGGAAGACTACATTTTATTGGGGAGGGGTCGAACGAAAACTCATGTTTAGCTACATGGGATAGTGGGGGGGGGGGGGGGGAAATTTACTAAAAATATGGCCATGTGGCGTATGTATTGCCTGTTAGTCTCAAGGTATTATTTTCCTCCATCCCTTTACTCTAAGACTGTTAAGCCTAATGATCGAACGAGCTAGATTATTCTATCCATCAATAAATTCGATGATAAACAAAGAAATTATTTGACAATAGAACGAGTGACTCACGTACCAATACTCCGTTATTTATTAGTGAAAACTTTGACGTTGATTATTGCAATTTATTGAAATATAATAAAATTGTATATTTAATAAAAAATTACTGTTAATTCCGAGCTAATTGTCTCTTTAATAGTATACTGTGTACTCCTTTTCTATTAAACCCAATGACTATCACAAAGCAATGTACATTTCTTTAAGGATTCTAAAACATTTTCGAAATCTAAAAACGTCCGTGGCTGACGCTACATACGAAACAACTTTGTAAAATTCATAACACGTTTCTAAACTGTAGAAAAATCTAGTAGGAATAAAAAAACTTTTCTAATTATTCCAGCAAAACCTTCCAATTTATGATGAATAAGTACAATGCTACTCTTATTAATAAAAAAAAAAGTTATTGTTCGGTAAATAAATATTTAAAAAACTTTTTTTTTTATGTATATAGTTTAATTACGCCATAATTCCCATACATTAACTTATTTTAAAACAGAATTATTAATAATTTAAATTTCTTTAACGAACACCAGTGAGATGACTTGAAATTGAACTCAGGCTACAAGATCCAAAAACCAACGTCTTGATGAAATTTAAATCATCTATAATTTATGATTTATGTTTCTCTAGCTATGTTCCGAAAGTTATAGGATACCACAGATGGGATTTTTTTTAAAGATATCTAAAATGTAGCGTTTTCAACCCTTTTTTCGCTTTTATGTTCTCTAATTAAATAATCGAAGCCGTATTATACCTGTTCTTTTATTGTTAGCCTATAATAATATTAGTGACACCAACAGAATAAAACTACACTTATAGAGTGTGAAGAAAATACTGATTTGATCAAATATTCTGCCAGGGACAGGAAAAAAAAGTTACTTGCATTTGCTCACATGCCACTATACCTTCCAACGAAGAATCGCACTCGCAACTACTTTCCTACAAAGAATCGTACTCTTGACTATTTTCCTATAAAGAATTTTACACGCCTCTATTATCATGTAATAGTGTATTTAACAGTACGTGTCAGTTTTTAGGCACGACTACTACACATAAGAGCCTCATATTTTTGCTCGGGAAAAAAGTGTAACCGCCCATAAATTGTCTATTTGTAACGTAAAACAAACTTTTATCCAGAAATAAGTGTGATCCAGATTAGTCCTGGGGTGTATGTTACGTAGTTTTTGTGTACGTAAAAATGTATCCACATCATTATAAATAGGTTTCAACCGCGGTTGGGCTTAAATTTGGTATGCAGCTTCGTTTTCACCATTGAACCTGATAGTTTGATATCTAGTAAAATGAGTTCGTCCAAAAAAATTTTGGAGCCCTAACACTGTTAACCTCTAAAAAATATAAATCAGTATTTTGATTGGTTTTTTTTTATAAAAACTCTAAGTCTATTTTTAATCGAGAAAAAATGATTATCTTAAAAAAATACAACCCTTAGTCACCTGTATGGATCCAAAAATAAGTTTTTTGATACCATTATAGTCAAAAATCCAATATTTTAAAAGTTACAAAAGTCAGTTTTTTTGGTATAATATGTACGTATAACTTCAAAAGTTGGAGTTATACAGATTTGGCTTCAAAGAAAAAATTGTAGATCTCAGAAATGTATAACTTTATTTGTATTTAATTTTCATCAACTGCCTTCATGCTCGTCAATCTAAAGGAAATCTTAAAAAATATGCAAAAAATCACTATTTTGGCTATAACTTCAACATGTTGCATTTAACATCAATAAGCAGTCAAGAAAATTTTTAGATATCATGAAAACGAGACTTATTTGTATCATACATTTTTCAAAAAAGTTGAATCTTATGGTTTACAAGGTTCAAATCATTTTGAGGGACGTAAGGTAGTCTCGGAGCCGATGACACTTATTTGGTGGATGCTGTTTTTCCAACCGAGGGTGCAGCAACCACTTAAAACGCCTAAGATAGGAAAAATAGGGTTTTTCCATTTCCTCTGGCCAAGTGTATAAGATGCTTACCTCTTGACTTGGCAGGCCCTGCTGGCATAATTTTTGTAGTTATGAAATGAACGCTTTGAAACTTAATGTGATGATAATGTTAAAAGCATGCAACTTTTAAAAGTTGTCAGAGAGAAAATGTAGTAGTAGAGTTGTGGCATGTATTGAAATGTAAACTAAGAGTAAGAGTAGCCTGACTTTATTATGTCACAATTTAAAAATTAAATTTTTGACTCGCTTGCTAGCATATGATCTGGACTAAAAGATCATGTAAAGCTTGAGTTACAAAGAGAATCCATCACTGAATATTAATCATACATTGTCCTTCTACCACTTACAAGTCAAAGCTTTTTGTCTGCTTGTTGAACATAATGTCCACCGAAAGTCAATCCTTATCTTGTTCAGTCGAAGGAGTGGATATTGATTTTTAGCCTGGCCAAAGTTTTCCATAGTTATTTATGAAATAATTAGAGTAAAAGTAAAGTTAAAGGCATGCATAAGTTGACAGGAAGTAAAAGTTAGAGCAGAGTTGAGGCACATATAAAAATATAAATCCATGAGAAAGTGTAGCCTTACTTTGTGATGTAACACTTTTATAATTAAATTTCTGGCTTCCTTGTTGGTGTATCATATGAACTGAACGTTGATGTAAAGCTTGAGTTACAGAGTTAATCCACAAATGAATGTCAATCTGACAATATCCTTCTGCACTTTGCAAAACAATGCTTTTGGTGTCTTGTTGATACGGGATGCTCCTGAAAATCATTTTAATGCTCGCTTATGAAATTTGATGGATGGAAATTGCTAAGGCCACTCAAAATTATCATAATCTTGATGACTGTTAAATTTCTTGATTGAAAACAACAATAATTATTGCATCAGGAAATAATAGCATACATTGTTTTCTTCAAACAAGAGCGAGCAGAAAACAATTATGTGAGTGACATTGCAAATGTGTTAAGTGAACTCGACAACGAAAATAGTATTATACAATCCTCTACGCCAACTTCGAGTAGCGGCAGAAGCTGTTCACGATATAAGAAGTAATAGTGTGTTAGAAAAATAATCTTTCGACCCACGCAACGAGGCAGCATTTTTTATTGTACGCTATTTGATAAGAGGAAATAATGATAAATTATCATCAGCTAAAATTCACGATCGGCTTTAACAACACCATGGTTAAACTTTTGACAAAACCATTCACCCAATGTTTCCACGGTAATCTTACGATGTTAACGCGAGAGATACGTTGTGTTGGGTGATCTGATTCAACTGACGTCATTCAAGAACTACAACGATAGCGTAAGTTTTACTTAGATTAAAAAAGATGTACTAACTAAAAACGTATTGGTTACAACTGTTCAAAGATAAAACTTGTCGCAGCATGATAGTAGGTTTTAAAACCATTCATAATTATAATCAGTCTCGTGTTCACTAATGGCAATAAATTTCTAGTTACCGTAAATTTTTATGTTGAAGCTGCCGTGGTAGAGCGTGCCATTCGAACTTTTAAATAACACAGTTACGGATATTTTACTTATAAAAATACGCACCTCTAGTGTAATGTTCTGCAAGATCTAGTAAATGGTTACAATAATACCTCACACTCTACCGCCAAGCCGCGTAACTGAATACAACGCACACATAGCAGGAAAAAATTAGTAAAATCGAGACAGTCTCGGTCAATGCACCGTCAGAGTAAAAATAAATATATAATAGGAGACTACGTATATTTGACAAAAATGATTTGTTCCGAGAGTGGTTCTTACACAGCGTCACTGACATCTCATAACCCATGTTTATCCATGGCTATTTAGAATGAACCGTTAACCTAGCAATTGACGTGACGCTCGGAAGGAATCAATTTTGTCAAGAGTACGTATAAGTCATGGAAACAATTAATTTAAGAAAGGCGGGGGAGAGACTTGTATAGACAAAGTATTTAAAATTATTTGCGTATCGGAAAGACAAAATATATTTGTTTACGAATTAAGTGATTTGGATGATGGAATGATAAAAGTATTATTTCACCTTCAAGATCTTACACCTATTAATAAGGAATATGTGAAAGAGCAGGAACACAAAATTGACAAAATAATAGAAAGTAAAGAAAAAGGGAAAAATCAGAATATCTTGTTAGGTGGGACGGATACCCTGAAAAATTCATCTCTTGGGTAGCTGCAGCGGAGTTGAGAAAAAATGTATCATAACAAGTTGACGATAACTGAACCTAGCAATAGCAGCATAATATTTTTTCGGGTAACACTTGGACAAATTTTTCTACGTTGTTACCTAGAGAAATCAAGCTTATTTGAAAAAAAGTCTGAATTTTCTAGATTTTCGTATTATGTCCTATTCTACACATTTGTCAAAAGGACGCAGTAATAAGTGAGCCTGATGCGGAAAAATAGTATTGTATGTTATCTACGACTCTATCAGTAGTTGACGTCAAGTTATAAACAAAAAGTGCAAAGAATATTGCTATAAAGATGAGGCCTGTCAACAGTTCATGCATGATCCACAAGACAGATTTGTATTCATAGGTTTTACAATGACAGAACGTGGACGTACATGAAAATGTAAAAAATCTCCTGTCATGTCAGATATACTAAAATGAACTTTAGGATTTGATAATGATATTGTCTAAATTTTGCGTTAACGTGCCAAAAAACGAGTCGATTACTTATTAAGGTTTTACAGTAAACTTTTAGGGAGTCTGCCGAGTGCTTTTCCTGATTAGCTTTCTGTCTATTCTAATGTATGCGAGTCAAGTATTATTGGTGACACGCTTGCTTTTCTGTTAAGAATTATAAATTTGAACGTTTTAGAAGTTTATTTCGGCAGTACTATTGTCAAACAGTATAATCCACCCCCCTACGTAGCCCTACTTAATAACAGATCTTATAACAAATCGTAACGTGCTTTATTACAACGGATACTACTCCCATTACGGTGGTGGAAGAGAAAACAAGCATGTGTCGGCCAGGGCGTATAAGCTGAGAGAAGGTGGGCTAAGCTTTTTTTTTCTCTGGCTCTTTTTGGAGTGCTGTGCTGGCGTTGATATGTATAATTGATTACGTCAGAGAAAGTAATATGCCGTTAAGACAGGTCTTCAACAATCGTATGAACAAGTCAGGTAAAAATTGTACATGCTAAGCAGCAGAAAAAGTTGCTCATCTGAGGGGAGGCTCAGGGTTTAATGCTTTACCACTCAAGACAAGAGCACAATTTTATCGCAGAAGGATTAGCAGAAACAGCTCGTGAAACATTGTTAAAAAAAAAAAAATAGTTTAACAGTAGTCAAACGGCGAGTAGGTATCTAAAAAAAAACATAGAAAAACAGAGTAAGAACAGAAAATCAAGAAAAAAGTATGAACATACGGTCGCAAAAGGAGGAAAAATACAAAATTAAAAGAAATAGACATCTATATCAACAATTTTTTTTTACAAAGCTTTACCGATCCTTGTCCGAAGAGTGAATTGGATCTATTTTTCGTTCCTCTGACGCAGACAGCATTAGACGCTACTGAAATAATGGGTGCATAACAAACTTGTCTCGTCGTTAAGTGTCAAGTGTCCTGTAGAGTTCGCTGTAAGTCTTAAAAATGAATATCACATTGATCTCGCTCATACACTGCTCAAAGTAAAAGTAAAGTTGACCTTACGACAAGGATTGGGATGCGCTTGTAGCACAAGTAAACAATTTTTTGCACTTGATATTCAAGTAAGCCGACGTATTTTCTAATAAAAAACTCATGAAACCTCTGAATAATTCATACCCATATAGAGCGTATTTTGAACTACGGACTGGTGGCTTAAGCATCGCATTTATCAATAACTTTTTTAGAGAGCGATATTGCTGGCAAAATGGATGAATTACCTAGATCATACAAGAATGCAGCACTGAACCAACGGCAAAAATATTTAAAAGAAAATCGTCGGCTCAGCGCAATAAGAAGTCAAGTCAGGACGATGAGCAAGAAAGAGCCAAGTCAAAAATGAGATCAAGAAAGTGCCAAGTCAGATTCCAGAGCAAGAAAAAGTCAAGTTAGATTTTAGGGCAAGAAGGATCCTAGTAAAAATTATGAGCAAGAATTACCCAAGTCAGATGTACTTTTTTTCTTCCGATTTTCTGTCGGCTAAACTAACTGCATTTGGCCCATTCTAAAAAAGATAATATAAACGCACTTAGACAACCGAATAACCCTATGTCTAAAAGGTAAATTCATCAATTAACTATTTAGCAATAAATAAATTATCAATAACTTATTAAAGAAGAAGCAAGTAGCCAAAATCTCAATGACCCAGTACTTCAAGCAACATTGACCAAAAAACCTTGTAAATCAGAGTTGAATTTATTAATCAACTATATAGAAATAAATAAATTATTAATAAATTATTAGGATATAAGTAAATAACTGAAATCTCAATGACCAAGTACTCCGAGGACTTTAACCAAATGTGGTCTATTTGTTAATGAATAATTTATTAAGAATTTATTTATTGATTTAGAGTTAATTGATAAATTTACCTCTTACAGGTAGAGTTATTTGGTTGAAGTGACTTGGAGCACTGGATCATTGAGATAAAGGTTATTTACTTGCTGATAAATACTTTATTTATTAATAAATAATTGTTTAGTTGTTAATTAATAAATGTACCACTTGTACATAGGGTTATTTAGTTTAAATGGGTTTAAGGTTATTAAATTGCTAATAAATGATTTATTCATAATTTAATAATTGTTAAATAGTTTATTAATAAATTTTCCACTTATACGTAGGGTTATTCGGTCCAAATTGCTTAGAGTATCGGCACATTAAGATTCTGGTTGTATATTTATTCTTTACGAATTTATTGACAATTTATTTGACGCTATACTGAGTGTTCCGAAAATATTTCTGGAAAACTATACCACGAGGTAAAGCTTGTCAAGACAAACAAAAAAGCATTTAAACAATTTGCGATACGATGCATAGTTTTTGAGATATTTTCAACTAAAAATCTGTATAATTATTGTAAATTAATTCTTAAAAAACTTTCGTAGCCTGTTATGTGATGCAGAAATTCCCTGATTTTTAATTGACACTAGCTCAAAAACCACGCATTGGATCGAAATTTGGTAAAAATCTTCTTTGTTTGTCTTGACACGCTTAATCTCGTGATATATTTTCCCAGTAACATTTCCAGAACACATTGTAGAGTCGAACAATAAATTTACCTCTGATATATAGGGTTATTTGGTTAATGTTGCTTGGAGTACTGGGTCATAAGATTTTGGTTATTTGTTTATTCCTTAATAATTTATTTATAATGTATTTATTGCTAAATAGTTCAATCATAAATTTACCTCTCGTACGTAGGGCTATTTGGTTGTCTAAGTGTGTTTTTACTCTCTTTTGTAGAAGGGGCAAAATACAGCTAGTGTAGCCAATTCAAAATCGAAAGAAAAAAAATTACATCTGTTTGGGCCCCTTCCTGCTCATTACTTTGACTAGGCTCCTTCTTGCCCTGAAATATGACTAAACTCTTTCTTGCTCCGAAATCTGACTTGGCTCTTTCTTGCTCATCGTCCTAACTTGACTTCTTATTGCGCTGAACCGACGAAATAGACTTTAAATTTGATGAGGAATTTACACTGCGATGTATATAATCAGGACAAATTATTACTGATTGGTGTAGAAGTTTATTTGCGGTCAGTACCCTTAAAATATGCGTTTTTTCTTATAAATGCATCAACAACATATCAATTCGTCAATATGACCGATGCATCACTTATTGTTTGTCGAGTAAAGAGTAGCCCTACTGTATGAATCGCAGACGCAAAAACTCTGACAAATACCATAGCAAAATACCCAATTATGCGTATCGAGGTTAAATTTTTTACGCTGCATAGTGGTATCAGCGGTAATTATTTAAAAAACGTTAAACTTGGACAGCTTCTGAAACAGAGGCAACCAAAATTTTTTTAGATGCATCTCATACTCTATTTACCGGGACCGGCATGTACCATATGTACAAGGGAAAAAACATTCATAGAAAAAATTATCCTAAGGGTTATTGCCTGTTCGCTTTGCGATCGAACACCCGACCTCTCGTCAGATTTTGCAGGCCTTTGGGATCCAGTTAAGCATGGAGCGTGCGAGTCGAGACACCGTTTACGACGACAATAAATTGTATGTTGTACGCAGGAGACAACAATATTTTTTAAATAGATTTAAACCGTCAAGTAGTGTTGGACGTCCAAAATGACGTAATTGATGACGCCCTTGGATACGTCATTTATGACGTCGCCAAAAACGTTACCGAATTGTCGATAAAGACGTCACCAAAGACGTCTCTACTAATTTATAGATAATTTCCTCGCTAGTAAAGTCGTAATTTTCATTAATATTAGCTCTTTTAACTTTTTCCATTTGATAAAATGACCACCTGATAAGGTAATGAAGTACGCCGCTCGTTATAAGAACAAAAGTTTTCAGACATCTTGACGCAGATTTGGTGTAATTTTTTGAGTACCAAACGTTTTACTCGGATTGTGGAAAAATAATGTTTTGGCAGCATATCTGTATACATTTATATGACATATTTACAGGTACAATAGTTATAAAGCCTTGCAAAATATCATTGATATACTCTAATGAATATTGAAAGTTATATGAATAATTGTACGTCAAAAAGTGATGAGATTTCTAAAAATATTCTTTAATGAAAAATCTTATTTGTATTTACAAGAAAAAAAACTTACAAATATGACTCATGCTACTAAAATTATACGAACAAATGTTAAAACAGTCTTTAAAGTGTTATTTATTTAGTCTTATAATTGAATTGCGATGATGTATTTAACTCTTTCCTGATTAAATATGTACTAAAAGTACATAAAAACCTGTTGAAACAGAGTATACTAATATTTTTACTTACTACGTGATTTGAGCAGAAGATGTAGTTATTTTATTTTACATTTTTGTCAAGATTATCGTTCGTCAAGCACACGCATATGTCTTTTATTGATCAGAATGTCTTGAATCTTCACTGTCAGACGTACGTTCGGACGTTGAACTTGATCCTGATTCAGAGTCAGAACTAGAGCTCTTCCTTTTAGTCTCATACAACCGTTTAGAAAATTCTGAAAAAATGTTACGAGTAACGAAAAATTACATAGGTATTTTAAATCGCGAAAATAAAAAACTTTACTTTTTCTAAGTTTGTAAATATATTGTCTCATTATTTTTAAATATCTTCTTTTAAAATCTCGAATATGTTTAACGTTAGTCTTGACTACCGTTTTCTCTTTTTCTGGGACGACAGAGTATTTTTATCTCAGAATTCTTTTAAGACAGCCTAAAACAAGAAATTCGTAAAAAAACAATAATAACAAAAAATTAATAACAGCTTATTAATAACAACTGTAGCGACTTTTTGGGGAGATGATGGCATCCTCGGAAGCATTTCCTTTGTTTTATTAACAACACGTGACACCTGCACTGCTCGAGTTCTTAAAACTTTCTGTGTCCACAAGACGTCGTATAAGATGCTCAAGTATTTTGAGCAACTTAAAGTTACATCGTTCATTTTCATGTTGTCTGCATACGTGATGCATACTCCACAAATCAAGTAGATAATCAAAATCTATTCATGACACAATTATAAAAATAAATATAACAGTACTGATAGTATATATATATATATATATGAGGCATTCTTTGTCAACCGGTACCCCTAGGCTGCCCATTTATTATTGCGCTCAAATGAGACGTACCTGGGCTCATTTT
>JAPYYV010004604.1:0-16441 GCA_030522625.1 Copidosoma aretas
TAGGTATAAATATTCGTTTATGGTTTTTTTTTTTCCTCTTGTTTAGCATAAATTTTTACTTGAGAATACGAAAATCTAAATAAATTTGTTTTATGGTTTAGAAAGTTTTATTACTTATAAGAAATATTTTATTACAAATAAATGCAGTCATCGTTTGTAATAAGCGGCGTCTTATTTAAAAACAAAACCATTATGTATGTACATCTCATAAAACAGTTTGGGCTACAACATTGATTGCATATATATAATGTTTACTTTCATACAACCTCTGGTAGGTCATACTGGTAAGTTTTTACTCGATGGACTATAAATATGGATGTTGATAAATTTTAATTCAAGTAAATCCTCCAATTAATGCACCTGACTAAATAAGATACAATCATAGAGATATATTAGATAGAGTAGGCAAGCCACCAATTCTATCGTAAGTGAAAGCGATTCTACGGTAGAAAGAGATGTAACATCGAACTACCCGTTGCCATCTCTCTATGGTCGCTGCTTATTGGCTGCAGACAGTCTACATCTGCAGACACACACAAGCACTGTAGAGATATAGACAGGTACATCGATGTTTTATCTCTTTTTACCGTAGTAACGGTTCCACTTACAGACTTACCTACTTTATCTATAATATCTCTATGGATGCAAGAGCCAAGTTCAATATTTGTCTAGTGTACTCTATTATCCTTTCTTGATTATAAAAACGTAGAGTCATCGTAGAAGCGTGCAGGGTCATTGCTTTTGGTCCATGTGTTACAAGTTACTTGTTCATCTAATAGTTAAAGTAGAGACGTCTTTTGGAAATATCTTATAGACAACTGGAAAACAGTTATCTTAAAGTTAAGCTCTCTCGGCTGGGCTTGTTCTTCTTTCCACCATGGTTCCGTATACATATCACGGATTCTGTAGTACAGGTGACTGCACTCTTACAGTTAATTTGAATTTTATTCGGTGATACCTACTAAATCCAGCAAGTTTACCATTGTAAACAACGTGTTTAGTGGTTTTTCAAGTATTTGTAATTTAACATATTTATTATCAGATTGTGATCTGTCAGAAGTTACGACTTACAACAATTTAAAATAATCTTTATTTGAAAATTATGTATTGTAGGATCGTCTGGAACAACAATAAACTGGTAAATAAGAGCTATAAATTAAACATGTAAGTATCCATACTTTTAGGATTTTAAATAATTTTTCTATTACTATCTTATTAAACTAGTCAGTGTTTACATAAGCAATAATTTTTGAATAGCTATTATTATGCAAATGATTTTTTAAAGTGTATCCATTATTGCTTTAGGAGTCTTATATAAGAAATTATAGCTTTGTAGACCGAATGTACACGGGATTTTGATAAACATTATGTTTCTGCAGTCAATTCACCCTATTAAATCTACACGGCTTATTAAATTATACGGTGATTTTATATCTGAAAAATTTCACGTAAGTGTTGGAAATTTGTCCTCTGCTTCCATTACAAATATCAACGTGAAAACCATCATTTGCATTATTTTATTGTATATATCACATTATTCTACGCAAAAGTAGATAAAGTAAATTGCATGTGATGACTCTGTTTTAACACAACTATAAATAAGAAAAAATATCTGCAGTATGCAATAATTTTGAATCAGTTTCATATACATTTATTAAATTATTTTTTCTTTGTTTTCAACAACATATATTCCAGCGAGTTTGTATATTGTGTTAGCAGTATGTATACCAACATAATGTCAAGTTACTCGTAATACTTTTTATCAAACTTGTGAGATTTGGCTTACCAGTGGATTTGTTGATGCAGTTTATTTTAAAATTATAGCATTCGTACATACGGATGTACTTAACGATATTGCTAATTATTGTTTTATTTTACCACATTCTTTTTGATAATAGGTTCGATTCAATAAATTATTAAATATAAAAAGACCTCTATTATCTAAGTTATTTTTATAATCATTTAATGCAGTCTTGACCTTTTTCGATATAGTAAATGTGTTATATTAATTTGCAATATCAATTCACAACAATCGTTCGTAAAGTTCTCAATTACTCTATTTTATACAACAATTGTAAGGATTTCTTTACTATTATTATAATTATTAAATCTATAGTTTAGACATTTCTATCTACGATACATGATTCTTGCATAAGCTCTAGTTTATGTAAACAATATAAGGAATTTCTTGATTCTATTTAAGTTTACTTATTTCCAGAAACGTATCGACTTAAAGCTCGCTGTTCTTATTGCTAGTTTACTGTCTTCTTATAACCTGTTACTTCAATATGATGTACTAAAAGAACTTTCGCTCTTCATACATTTTGAATTATGATAACCGTACAACTGTGATTTTCTTAGATTTAATTTTTGACCAATTCATACTAGTAAACATCCTAATTAACCTGACCAAAATAATTACTTAAACTACAACAACATGGTCCACCAATACCTCCAAATCTACTATACACCAAACGAAATATAACTGGCCTATTATGTAATTGAAAGCCAATATGCTTTACCAAAAAATTCTAGGCCAAAACAAACATAAGATCAAGGAAATTGAAAACCTAAAAAATGAGATAGCCAGTTCAAAATAGATTAGCTAAATACCCTAACAAAACAACCAGAAAGATAATCACATAACTTAAACCAGCTGATTCCAAATAGATAACCAGATAAGCAGATACAAACCAGATTGAAAAACTTTTTTTACCAATACAGGAAACTTATACGAAGACTGTTTATTATTACATTTATTAGAGCAAAATATTTCTATCAACTACTCGTTTTATACTTTTACTTAAAAAATTGTTATTATTTATTAACTTTAGTGTAAGATCAATCAATTTGTCATTTACTTTTTGGATTTAGTTTTTTTTTATTAAAAAAATTATTTAAATTACATGATTCAAAAAACATTTCTACCAAGCAGTGTGTCCATTATTTACGTATATTTGATTTCAAAATTTGTAATCGCATAGTTTACTATTCTCTTAAAGTTTTTTTATTATTCAGTTTAAATTATGACATTATGCGGGGCATAGGCGCACATAAGAGGAAGATGAGATTTATTAAAATGATAGATGTCAACGCAATGCTACATTACTAAGGATTTGTAGTGCAACTACTAGATATTCCAACATTGATAATCTTCGTAATAATCAAGAAAATATGGCTTAACAGGATTACTTAGAAGATATGAATGTACTTAGCTCTAATTGCAACGCTTAACACTTTGAGGATGAGAAGATTTCTAGAAAAGGTCTTTCTTTGAGTAATTGTTGCAGTCATGGAACATAGAGTCCAAGACTTTTGCCACAAATTCTTTCTGATTTATTATCACTATTTCCAGGAGATCACCACAAATCAAATCAATTTTTTAAGTGCATTCGTTACTACAACAATTTATCTTTTTTCGCATCTTTCAATGCTAATTTATACAATTTTCAGCCAAACAAAGCTGCACCATATTATTTTAAAATTCAAGACCTAATATGTTATCAATCTAATACTTTCTTATATCCATGTAAAAGTGACAATCAATCACATAGACAACTTTTCATAGTTGATCAAGAAAGAGCTTTGAATTATCGATTATCGGGGAATTTATTATTAGATTATAAACTTACGTATGTATGAAATTCTATTATAAGAAACGATAACTTTTTTGCAAAGTCGTATGTGATGATAAAACAAGAATTGGTTTCATAAAACTCAATGAATGATACCCGGCCTCCTCCCAAACCTCAATTTTTATTCACATTAAAACCAGGTTATGACAAACGTAGATACAATTTTGAAATAGTCAATGAGGTGGCTGCAGTTTATTCTACTACGGCAGATAAAGAAATTCCAGAGTCTTATGTTACAGTGCGATTCAAAAATACTAAGGCCTTACAACATGTCAGTACTATGGATCCTAATGCAAAACCACGGATCTATGCATCATTTGACCCTTATAGCACGCAAGGTTAGCATCGCAATATTCCACGAATAATAACAGTACTGCTAGATAGGTTATTAGAATAGCTCACACAAGGTATCTAGTATCTGTTGGACCAGATGACTTAAATCCCATCATTGTGGTCTGAAGATTGTTTGGACAATAATAAGTTGATAAATATGTACAAATTCAAAAAAACTGGACCTAACACATTAAGGATCATAAAAAGTAGATATGTGCAGATACTTACAAAGGTTTGCATGATTATTTAGAAATTTCTGCAAACGATATCAATGGTTACGAAGTTAAAATAGTAATCCTTTCTTTAAGATTTATTAGATCTCCTCGATACATGCAGCAATGTTATCAGGATTCTATGGTTGTTGTCAATAAGAAAGAAAAACTTTATATTTTTCTCACTATTACTTGCAATCGCAATGAGTCTGAGATTCAGGAAACCTTCTTTCTCGGTCAACAACCTTGCGATAGACCATAAATAGTTGCAAAGGTAATTCATCTCAAAAAAGATAAATTAATAAATTAGATGGTAGAAGAGAGTTACTTTGCTAAAGTGGCTGCTTATACATACGCCATTGAATTTAAAAAGAGAGGTCTACCCCACATGCGCTTATTTATTACTTAAAACATGGTTACAAGATATCTACGCCTTAAGCTATTGATTAAATCATATCAGCCGAAATTCCAGATGAAAATTTGAATAGTACCATATTTAATATTGTATTAAAAATATGATTCATGGGCATTATTCTGACTGGTGTATGGTAAACAATAAATATTCAACAAATTTTCTAGAAGCTTTTAACAATGAAACAAAAATGAATGAAAATGGATACCCTAATTATAAGAGAAGACGTACTGATACCTGTGAACGTAATAATAACCATCTTGTAGATAATGAGTGGGTGGTTCTGTATTGTCCAGAGCTATTTAAAATATTTATTTGCCATATGAATATGGAGGTTGTTTAAAGTATTTCTGTAGTTGAATATTTGTTGAAATTTATTTATAAGGGATATGATGCAGCTTAAATCATAATAGGAGAGCCTTACACTGATTATAATATAATAAATGAAAATAGAGTTAGTCACTTTATCGGAAATCGGTATGTAGGTCCAGTAAAAGCATGCTATCGTATATCAAGCGAACCCTTACAAGACAAAAGTCAGAGTATTACAAGACTACCAGTGCATTTACAAAATCAACAATGTGTAAACTTTGTACTAAACGAGGGTGATGATGCACTTAGGACGAATTCACACACTATTAGCCGTATGCTACTTGATTATTTTAAACTTAAGCCAGAAAAAAGCATTTCAATTGTACTAGTTATATATATTTAATAAGTCCTACTTAAATAAAACTTTAACATCTCAGATTATTATTGTTGCATATTAAAGGTGCTTTCAGTTTCGAAGAACTACGAACAGTTAATAACGTGATACAACCATCTTTTACATCAGATTGTGCAGCATTAGGTCTGATGAAAGATAATAATGAATGGATTAGGGCAATGGAAGAGGCAACTCTGTGGATGATGCCTTGTCGACCTCGTCTCCTCTTTGTTCGTATTTTTGTACATTGTCAGCCTATCCATTCTAAAGAGTTATGAGACAATGTTAAGGATTCAATGTCAAGAGACTTTTTACGACTAACAAACGACAAAAATATTTCTTATCAAATATCGTACTCTACTCCTAATACTCTTTTACAAAAAGAAGGTAGTTGCATTGCTAATTTTCCATCAATGAATCAATCAGCTATGGATAACATTTACGTACCCAACAATAGTCAAAGTACCTCTAGGCAAGATCTAGAGATTAATGAATCTCAGTATACTAAACTTGACGTACAACAGAAATGAGTAGTAGATATACTCCGTGAAGCGACCCTGTATGACAATAACTACAACGATGAAAGATGGTTCTATATTAAGGGACCGAGTAAATCTGAGAAAAACTATTACTTATACAACGATCCATCATATTCTTACTTTACGAGATATTGAAGTGTTTCATGCCATTTACAGGGAAAACAGCAACTTTACTTTCCGACGGAAAAACTGTTTATAAAACTCTTGGGTTGCCTGTACCAATGGTTCATGATTCTTTATCAAATATTACAATCTAGTCCAAAGAAGGACAATTTTTGAGAAAAGTTACAGTCCTTATGTGGGATAAAGTACCAATGGCACCAAATATGCATTAGAAATCGTGGATACAACATTAAAGGAAATATTGAATAATAATTGACCTTTCAAAGGCAAGATCGGAGATTTAGGTGGGAATTTTTGGCAGCTTATTCCTATTAAAATTAATGGGACAAAGAACGCAATACTAAATCTCTTGATAAAACATAACCCAGCACGAAAACATTTTTAAAAATTTGTCTTAAACACTTATATGAGAGTCTTATGAAATACAATTCACCAAAATCTTATTAGACATCGGCAATTTTTATTTAAATGATAATAATAATAATATTAAGTTACCTGAACGCTGCATACCACCCACTAATTGTTGTACTGTTGAAAGTATTTTTGGTGAGATTATTAAAGAAAAAAAAGTTCAACGAAATTAGTGATTGTGCTATATTATCTGCTAGAAATGTTGATGTTAATAATATAAATGGGAAAGTTGCAAGTTTTTGGATAAAACAGATGAAAGAATTAACACAGGGATCGATAGTACAGAAAATTGTGACAACGGGGAATTTGATTAACTACTATTGCCAGATAGTCGGGTGGTTAAAGACTTTTATTTGAAACCTGGATGGGAAATTGTAAATTTGAGCTTAAATAAAATATCTCAAGGAATGCAGTAACGACATGGCAAAAGTTACTGGATCAGAGCGTCGCTGTCTGAATGGCATTGCAAAATAGCTCGCAAAACAGACTTTTTTCAGTTATTGGACAATATCTCAGAAACAGAGGGTTTTAGAAGAAAACGTTTCGAAAAAAAGTTACTTCTCAGACAATATTGCGTAGAAAAAGATTATTCTAAATATTTAAATATTGAGTTATCTTACACATAATTTTATATAGCGAAAATTAGTATCCATTTACACTTAAAGGAGACAATTTCCAATAATATAAGCGTTTGCTATGACAATTAATAAAGTACAGGGTTAGACATTTAAAAATACGGAAATGGATCTAAGTCGAGATATTTTTAATCATGGACGACTTTATGTTGCTATGTCTATAGTAAGATCATGGGATTTATTAGAGATTTATCTTGGTAATCAGGGACAAGGTTAGTGCGTGATTTTAAACAAAATTTTTATTTCTGTTGATTAGGATTTGACAAATAAAATTCACGGTAGTCTGTTCCACTGTAAATACAGATTTTATTTCTTAGATATAGGCTAAATTTATGAAGAAACCGTGACGCTGATTACAAAAGCTTTTACCGGTCAAGAAAGAAACGATATTCAAAGTCTATTTACTATTTTGTGTATTTTCATTTGCAACAATTTATATTACATTTTTATTACATAGTAATATCACAAATTTCATAATATAATCTTCTACCTCCTTGTCTTTACTCCCTATGGCATTTCTAAACTAAATTATTTAACCTACGACATGCGCAGCATGATTTAAAATAAAGCAAAGGTATTTTCTTTAGATCTCCCTTATTTGAGAGGAAAGTTTTCCAAATTTTGTTATTTAAATTACCACTTTACTTTCGCATTTATATTATCTTCTGATGTAGGTAGTGAAATAAGTCTTGTTACATAAACAATATCTAGTTCTGATGTTTTGTGACCTGTTTCTATTTTATAAATTAAACTCGAAATAAATTAAATTGTTTTAAATGGTCCAATTTTGTGCTAATCTATTTTGTTTACAGGTTATCTATTTTAATTTTCTACCTATATTATATTACCTACATGTACGTTAAGATTTGTTCTATTTTTGTCGAATAAGCTATTGGTGTAGTTATGAAAATAAATGTATTTTCAAACGCTGTTTTTCTATCTCTGATCCAAACCCCAATAAAATTTTTCCGTCTCAGTTCTTTTGGTAAAATTGTGTTGTTTGTTTCACACAAAAAATAACTTGGTACGAAATTAGTGACGGAGTTTATCGTATTGTTATATTTATTAATGAATTTATGAGAAATTGATGTTAATGCCATTTTTCCTACATTTTCCTTAATCCTGCATCTTATTTTGTTGACTAATGTCTGATTCAGTCTTTCATCAAGACTATTTGAAAATGGCACAGTGATAACTGTAAAGACTGGAGGTATTCTATTGGTCTCCAAAAACTTTTTAAATTGATTTAAATTTATGCCTCGATATTGATCAGTTAGAAGCATCCCGATTTTTTTTTCTTCGCTATTTTTGTAACTAATCTTATGCAATAATTTTCATTTTGAGTTTTTGAGGTTAACATACATGCATATCTTTAAAAGTGATCTACTAAAAAGTCTAGAACTCTTTTGTTGATCTAGAACCTCCGAAACCTCTAATCGTGTCTATCGATACAATTTTGGAAGGCTCTCTGGCTGGTACTAAATGAGACATCAGGCTAAAATTTTGGTGTCCTCTCAACTTGTTCTTTATACAGATTTTACATTAATCAGATACCATTTTTATGTTTTCTGTTAAATTTTTAGCAACATATGATTACTGATTGTTTTTTGCATTTGTGTCATTTCAATCCGGCTCATATCTTCATGTATTTTATCTGAATGTTTAATGCTAAACTTCTCTATTAAGACTACATTTTCTTTTTTTCTAGCAGTTTTTAGTAAACACTGTGTTTTTTTATAAGTTTCAGTTTGTTTGTTTGTACTTCTTTATTTTCATTTCGATCTGTTGAGATATCCTTTAATTCAGTCAAATTTACTATTTTTAATTGATTATCTTTATTTTTATTTGGTTCCAGTGCAGGATTTCTACTTATGCAATCCGCTTCTGAATCTTTCTATCCTGGTGCATATTTTATTTTAAATTTATACTGGGATATATGGTCAGTGTGATCATCTAGTTTTTTATCGGTTCTAGAATTTATATTTAAATTATCATCAGGTCTTTGATCAGAATACACTCTAAAAGATTTGTCTATTAGCTAGTATTGCAAGTATTTTATCACTTTATTAATTGCGAAACATCTCCAAGATATAGCTTTTAATCTGGGTTTGATTGAATTTCTTTGAAAACTAAGCTACTGGTCTTTCTTTTTAATGAGGTTGTGTCTTTTTCTAAATGGCACCAACACTTTTTAAGAATGCATCAGTATAAGTATTCATTAGTAGTTTTTAATTTCAAGAACTGGTTGGGAGCATGGCCAATTTTGTATTTTCTTAAACGCTTTTCGGCATTCCTTAGACCAAGCAAAAGTCTCATTTTTCCGTAGTAAATTCTGCTATGGATCTAGTATAATTGCACTATTATGTATGAACTCGTGGTAAAAGTTGGTTTTTCCTCAAAATCGTCTTATATTTTTCTGTGTCGTTGAGATGGAAAAATTTTTGATTTAATTTTAATTATTTATCACCGGTCTGATATCGTTGCTTTTAATTATGTGACCTAAATATCTTACTAAATTTTAGGCAACGGTGCATAATGTAAATTTAAGACTATCTCCTTTAAATTTTATTGCATCTATTTATTATAAAAGATGATTCATGTTTTCCGAAAAAGTTTTGGAAAATAGAAGAACAGATTCGCTGTAATTAGCAGTAAACTCGTTAACTTTATATTTTCTTAGAATATTGAATATTATACGTTGGAAACATGCTGGTGTAGTCATTAGTCCAACAGGTCGACAATTCCATTGGAAATGACCTTCTTGAGTTACAAGCCCCGTCTTTTTTCGTTGCTTAATTCTTAGAGAAATCGACTAAGATGCAGAATTTATATCCAGAGTTAAGAAAAAGTTACAATTTTTTGTTTTTATTACTAGGTCTTCAATTAACACAAATGGTTGGGCCTGAAGTACTTATATTTTATTTGGATTCACAAAGTCTATGCATTATCCTTATTTTTTTTCTTTATTTATAAATGCCAAATCAACTGGGGCCACAAACGAACTATAGGATTCTTTTATCAGCTAACTATCTAGTAATTTTTCACATATTCCTCTATTTATTATTATCTTTCATCGTACATTTATAGGGTCTCTTACGACAATATGTATCTACAAATAGATCTAATCTAGCTTCATAACTAGTGACAGTACCTACGTCGTATTCATTTTTTGCAAAAATTAAATTGTGTTTGCTAATTATTGTATGTATTTGATATTTTTGATACTCCTTTAAGTGATTTATGTTCTTATCAAAGTAATTATCTTTGACAAGTTCGGTAAAATATATTTTGCACTCCCTTCTCGTGTTATCATTATTAACAGTATCCATTCATCTGTTGTTCGTAATTTAGTTTTTTTGTTGTTGTTAATGTCATCTAGATATATTTAATTTTGAATTTTTTGAGTTATCGTCAAATGTTTGTTTTGGATAAATATAAACTTTTTTGTAACATCCAAACCAATTAAAAAGCCGTGTCTGCAATTTCGATCATATATTATGCACATATTTAAATTTTTCTGTGAATCAATGATTTCTATTAATAAATTTGTCAAACCTTTCCTTTTTTAACGCTAATAATTGTTCTTAAATTTTATGAAAGTTGTTTTCTTTTCCTTTTATTCAAATATTTTTATATTTATCAATAAAACATTTAAGCTGGAATAAAAAAATAAAAATATTTTTAATGTATTATTTATTGTTAGTTTGACATTTAGGAATAGAGTTATTGTTAGTTTTTTTGATCTATTTATTATTAACATGGCTTCTATTCCTGAATTGTAAATATGTTTCATGATATTTGTGCTCACCTGATCATCTTGAATTTTTAACCAGCAGTTAGCATCGGGGTGATTTATCTAATTAAATGTTTAAAAATCTTATCAGAATAAAAAATTGATGTTCTTGAAGATCAAAGTTTCAATAAATTTAAGAGAATATGTTTATCTGGGGTTGAAATAATGATTTACTTATCCATAATTTTAAGGTTCTTCTATATCATGTTCGAAAATTTTAATTGACATCAGCATTCAATGTGTACTTCTGTACGATTCTCTGGCAAGTGCTTATGTAATGTGCGAATGGACAATTATGCAACAGTCATCTAACAATTAAGAATCAGAATAACCTGCATAATTCATGACTAGGATCTACTTTGGCTGATGGCTCTCGTAACGCTACCAACTTTAAAGCAGCAAAATATATTTACTCATGTACATAGCTAAACCACCGTGCATATTTCCAATGTAAATTTTAAAATATGATATTACTGTATTGTTAATTATTACAGGATACAATTTTTTATTTAAATTATACATGAACCTTTTATAACATATTATATGACTCTACGCAAAGCAAACCAAATGCTTTATTTGTAGGAAAACTTAGAAGATTCGATATTGGAAGCATGATAATTTTTCAGGTCATGATTTTAAATTAATTTATTCACTGTAATAAAATCTTGCAACCGTATTTGATACACAAGCTAGGCCGAACGAGGTAAATGTCAAGCTGGAGATGGGCAGACATAACGTTCTAATGCAGCAACCGACTTCGTGAGCATGCAATCAGCAATTTTGAGAAATTTTGTAGTGCGATCTACAAGTTTTAAACGTACTGTTTGCACTATTTAGCCATTTAATCGAAATTAAGATTATATTTGCCAATCAGTAGGATCTTTTAGTAACTTGAGAAACAAAATCCGAAGCCATCCACTCCCTAGTAACCTAATACGCTTGATGAGCTTTATGATTTATTAATTTGATAAATAATATGTGAGCAAACAATCCCTACTGACCCAACAATTTTGCTTGGTCTTTCTTTTGTCAATGAGATATTTAAACTGAATCCCAAGCAATCACTTCCCAGTAATCCAATTATCTCGCCTGGCCTACCTATTATTATTTAATTGAATAATCCATATAATATCCAGTTCATATTACTATTTAATGAATAGTAACTAATTGTAAGGGAGCATCGTAATCCAATGACTTGGCTCGCCTAATCGTTGATTTAGCTAATGAACTAGGAAGCAAGTACTTGAGTTACCGAACATTTCATTCTTAAATAGTTCTACAATTAATTATTTAACGGTAAAACGAGCGATGATATTGTAGTACAAAGCTCTGCTTGATTAAGTCACTACTCATTAAATAATAAAATTGCATGTATATTATAAAATTAATAATAATTTGTAAAGCGATACGAGCGTATTTTCTATTTTACATTATAGTCAAATACATAATGATGTTTTTTTTCGATAATTTCAGATCGATAAGTTGTCTCTAAATATGTAAGTGTCAATAGTATAATTTTGTTCTAAAATTGTACAGTTTAAATAAAACTAGATCATTTCAGCTAATTTTAGGAAGTTCGAGCTATTTTTTTTTTATTCAATATCGCCTTTTAAGCTGCAATTTTATTCTAATGAATTAATAAAATATGTATTTAATAAGTATTTAATCTATTCCTATCAATCAATAACGAATATATTTTCGTCGTATAAGTACAGCCAACAAACTTATCGCGTTTGGCAGGCGCGCAAGCGCACAGACTGTTGTTATGCAAGGGTAATGGTGCGTCTAATATTTTCGACAATTGAGGAAGTGCATCGTAATGTATTTTGATGATAAAAGAGTTACTGTACTCTTATCAAGAGAGATGAAGACATAATATTAACCTGAAACAATATTTTACTCAATAATTAAATATATCATTTTCGTATAAATAAATGTATTACTATTTTCATTAATTATAAAAGAGTGACCTAAAACCTTTTGTATTGACAATATATCTAGATCACTAGTAATACCTTTGATCTATGACTTTCTAGAAACATATTGATTATTGTACTAATATTTGATACAATTATGATGTTTATAATAATTCATGTACTTTTCAGAATAAGCTTTAATTTTAGATTGCCCGAGTAGTCGTAGAGCTGGTACCGCGATGCCAATGTATACTCGCCTCTCCAAGTTTTTATTTTAGACTCAACGCTACATTCCCTTCTACGCTGTGCGCATTATTTCTCGTTCTAACTTCTGCCCACACAATGTAGCTGCCTCTCGCACTTGTAATATTCATGTTTGTTAATGTCAGGTGTTAATAACATTGATCTCAATTCTATTTAAAATATCAAGCTCTTATTTTTTTTATTTTTACTTTATTTTAGTATCATTGTTTGTCCAATGATGCGTACGACCGTGCATGCATAAAATATTGTTATTGCCAGTAGTAGTCACGCCTACGGAGATCATGAAAATTGACGCAGGTAAACGAACAAGCCCTTTGTACAGGGGGTTAACGGTACGTGGCAGGTGCGAATACACAGCCACTGCATGAGATGATGATAACACGATGTTGACCAATGCATAACCAATACTGGCGATGCTAAGTATTTCATGCATACACGGTCGTACACATGATTGGATAAATGACAATTCTAAATGGAATGAAGACGAAAAATTAAGTGTTTAATATTTTTAATAGAATAAAGATCAAGATTATTAAGAAGCGACACGTACATACACATTTATTACAAGTGCGAGATGCAGCTACATTCTGTAGGCAGAAGTTGAAAAAGAAAATAATGCGCACCACGGATCCTTAATCTCGCCCCACATTAGCGCATGTAATTTCAATTGGCTACATGGGCAAAACTGATCAAAAAAGTAACTTGAGAAACTATAAACCTATACCCCAAGCTATTAAACCCAGTAACCTGGGGGACAGCGAGTAAGTAATATGATTATTATATAAAATATTATAACAATAACAACATATTCTGAATCAAAAGCTGTTTAGCCTGGTAACTCGTGGGACAGCAAGTTAATAATATAAAAATTAGATAAATTATTGATCAAATAACAATATAACCCGAATTCCAAGCTTTTAAACCTAGTAACTCTGGGGACAGCGAGTAGATAAGATATTAATAAAATTTATTATTATAAAAATAACAACATACCCTAAATCTTAAGCTTTAAAACCCATCAACCAGGAGGACAGCAAGTTGATCATATATTAATTCAATAAAACATTATAAAAATAACAACATATCCTAAATCCACAGCTATTTAACTGAGTGACCCGGGGCTCTGCAAATTGATACTATAATATTCAAACAAATTATCAATTAAATAACAAGATAACCTTAATGCCAAGCTTTTCTATTTTAATAATTATACAATAATTACTCGCTGCCCCCCGGGTTACTGGGTAAAAAAGCTTGGGATTTAGGTTATATTGATTTTTTTATGATACATTATTTATTAATTATGTTATTAACTTGCTGTTACCAGGGTTACTGGGTTAAAAAGCTTAGGATTTGGGTGATCTTGTTATTTGATTAATAATTTATTAATTATCATATAATAAACTTGCTGTCCCCCAGGTGACTGGGTTTAAAAGCTTGGGATTTAGGTTCTCTTATTCTATAATCAACAATTCATTTAATCATTGTTTTATTAACTCGCTGTTACCCGGGTTACTAGGTTGAATAGCTTGGGATTAAGGTTATGTCGTTATTCTTTCAAAAATTGATTAGTTATTGTATTATTAACTTGCTGTTTCGCGGGTCACTAGGCTCAAAAGCTTGGGATTTAGGTTATCTTAATACATATTCATTATTATATTTAATGAGTATATTATTAACTTGCTGTCCCCTTGATTACTGGATAAAATAGCTTAAGATGTAGATTTATAGTTCCCTGGGTTACTTTTTTTTGCGGTTTTGCCCATACAGCTAATTTCAATTGCGCGTGCTAATGCGTGGCTACATTTAGGATCGCTGATGCGCACGAAGTAGCACGAAAAGGAGCGTTGACTGTGGAATACGAACTTGGAGAGGGAAAGGTATATTGGCATCACGGTAGTAGCCCTACGACTACCCAGGCAATTTTAAATCGAAGTCTATTCTGAGAAGTACATGAACCATTATAAACACGATGATTGTATCAAATATAAGTTTAATAATCAATTAGTTCTAGAAAGTCATATGTAAAAGATTTTACTAGTAATCTAGATATAATGTCAATAGAACAGTTTTTGGATTATTCTTTTACAATTAATGCAAATAGTAATACATTTATGTATACGAAAATGATATAGTTAATTATTTAGTAAAGTATTGTGTAAGGTCAATATTATGTCTTCATCTCTCTTAATAAGAGTAGAGTAACTTTTTAATCATCAATATACACTACGATGCACTTTCTTAATTTATGAAAATATTAGACGCAACCTTACCCGTACATAACATCAGCCTGTGGGTTTGCGCACCTGCCAAACACGATACGTCTTTTATCTGTACTTATACGACGAAAATATATTCATTTTTGATTAATAAAAATAAATTTCATACTCATTAAATACGTGTTTTAGATAGTTTATTAGGAGTAATTTACAGATTGAAGAGCGGTTATTTAAAACAAAAAAATGTTCGAACTTCCTCGAATAAGCTTAAATAATCTCGTTTTATAAAAATTGTACAACTTTGAAACGAAACTGTTCATTAAACCCTTACATATTTGGACACAACTTAGAGATTAAAAATTATCTAAAAAAAAACATCATTATGTATTTGACTATAATGAAGAATAGAAAATACGCTCGCTTGGCTTAACTAAATATTATTAATTATATAATTTTATTGCCAAGCACTCAATTGCAATAGACTGTCTCGGCTTGAATATTTATTACTGTTAAAAAAACGAAACTCCAAGCATGTATACCCTAGTGACTAAATACGCTTACTTTGCTTTACAATAATCATTTATAATAAATCACATGCAAATCAGTCTATCTTATAACTCAATGAATAGGAACTTCATTTAACAAAGCTTAGTACTTTAATAATCTCGCTCGTTTCATCGTCGAGTTAATAGTTGTATAACTATTCAAGAATGAAAAGTTTGGTAACTCAAGTGCTACCTTCCTCGTTCAATAATTCATTTAACGATTAAGGTAAATGCACCTATTCGTGAAACATGTCCCTATTTTAAAACGTTGATTAATTTACTTCAATGACAGCCGTAATAAGTTAGTACCTATTACAAAAAAAATGTATTTAATAGCACTTGCTATAAGCTACAAGACCATTATTATAAGACCATGAGTATTATTTTGTTTAGCTAAGTAAAAAAATAATGTAAACTAAAAGGTTCTTTGAGTCGTATAAATGATAAGTTTGTGTGATGTAGCGTGTGCCCTCAAAGCAATTTTTGTTTTTCTTTTTATTGCATATTCTAGTGTATTAATTATTTTAAAAATTATCTTAAAATGTACCTCAGCGTTGATAGAATTATCATAAAGCCGACTTGAAATGTATTTTAATTTCTAAATTTCGTAAAATTAACCGTTTCAAAGATAGGTGCAATATTTCGTAAGTGTACGTATTTATGAAACGACAGTCAAACCGTTTCATAAATACGACAAC
>JAPYYV010004605.1:0-16440 GCA_030522625.1 Copidosoma aretas
AATAATAATAATGTTTATTTATTAATGTGACTGTAAGACCGATATAAATATTTGTCTTGTTTCAACATTTACAGTCGACAAAAGTATTATTGGTGTTTAGATTTCTCCAATGTTTAATGTTTTACTGTTCATATCTTTGATGGATTAATATATAATTTAGAATAAAATTAACTATAAGTAATAAAAAAATTAAGAATAATACCTATATAAAAATAATAAATTACTTTAAAATAACGAATTCTAAATCCGTAATAAATTTTTCAAATTTCATTACAAATTTTAACAATACATTGAGAGTAAAAATTTTGTTCATAATAACGAAATATTAGAATGTACGCAGTCTAAATATTCTTAACAGTAACTCGTCGCTTAGGCTAAAAGAAAATCATAAGATCACAAGATATACGAAATTTTCAAATAGAATTGTGGCAATTGAATTAAATGTGTATATAGTACGCAAAAATTTTAAAAAGCGTTAATGCAATAAATCAGCAGAATGTATATACTCATATCAGTATATACATAAGCTTATAATCATGCAATACAGATGTAATAATATTTTTTTAAGAGTCCGATTATTTTTATGTTTGTTATAGCTTTATAGTTGTTCTGTGAGTACTTAAAATAGACGGCTATTTTTTTTTCAAAGATCAAGTGAGTTAACCCTAAAAAAAACATCACTGTATTTGTTATTTATAAATGCACTTCGTAATATATGCTGAGGTAAATTATATCATTTGTTGTATAAAATTACAATACATCACGTCTGTGTATGTGTCTAAAATCTTAGCCAATGCAAAAAATTGGAACATGTTCTAATCATCATTTCTTTAATTAAAGTATTAGGCTACTTAAAGCTTCTTTAATAAATGAGAAAATAATTGCTATTATTACAAGAAATTTAATATATCCATATGATAATTTTTAATAATATTTATATTATATTATAAAGGTCAATCATTGCAAATCACTTAATAGGATTTCACAATAGTTAAGCACAAAGTATTGATCACAGGCAAAATCAGAGAATACTTAAAAAATATAAGGGAGTGTCAAAATAGAATTTTAGACTAAGGTAAAAATGATAAATGGAATGATAAGAGCTAAAAAAATTTAAAAAGCCTGAGATAACCAAGCAAAGTAGCAAAAAGCAAAATTAAAATAAATTTTGGAAAGCAGTTAAAAAATAAGAACAGAAAAAAATAGGGGTGGTAATAAGGAAAGAGGCATAGAAGAGAATTTTTCTAAACTCTTCAATGATACGTGTTATACTGAAAACAAATAAAGGAGTATAGTAATCTACTGCAAAGTCTAGAAGAATTTTTACAAGAATATATCCATCGTTGAATACCAGAATGTCCTGGGAAAAACAAAAGACAGAAAAGATACAAAAGAAGACAGAATTATGGAAAACTGTTTCAAGAATCTGCTTACTATTTGGATGATGGACTTGTCAAACATACTTCATAGCATATAGGCAGCATACACACTATTAAGGCGTCAAAAATAGCAAAATACATCAAATTTACAAGATAGTAAAGAAGTAGAAGGACGTTTAACTACAGAGAAGTGGCTTTTCAATACATGCATACAAAATTTAAGCAATTATAATCGCTGAAAAAGTAGAAAAATAGGTAAAGCAGTAGGAGATAATAGAAGAGTGAGGTTTGCATTAAAGCAAACGGGAGATCAAGATTATATATTTTTGTACTAAATGATTTAATTGAATGTAAACTATAGGAAGTCCTTAATAAGTTATATGCTGTGTTTGTAGTCATTGAAACATAATTTGATAAGATTAATAGAGAAATGTTACGGGTTAAATAAGATTTAAAAAAAATGGGTATAAGAATGATAAAAATTTTAAGAAAAATATGAAAATGTACAAAAAGAACCGCTGATCAGGGCCAGGGCCTGATAATTCGATTCAAAGATATTGAAAGAGGTAAGGCAAAGATGCCCATGAGGCCTGGTTTTTTAAACTTTATTTATATAGAAAATAGACATTGAGTAAATCTTAAATAGTAAAGGAGGTAGAACGCTAGGCAAACTCCGAATTTACTGTCTAAAATTACCTGATCACCTTGTTTTTAGGCACCGACCATTTTTATGATAAAAACATATGCACAAGGACTTTGATGAATATGGTACTAAAAATATACTAGAAGTAATTATGAAATAAAGAAAATGGTTATTTTTAGAAATAAAAAAGGATAGAAACGGATCTGTTTGAATTTAAATTTGAGGTATTTTAAGTAAAAAACGAGAACATGTATTTAGAAGTATGGTTCTTAACAAAAATTTTTTGGCATGGAGAAAAAACGACAGGTAGAATGCAAAGGGCAGTCAAAGCTGTTTTGGACTCAAGCAAAAGAGCTAAAGTTGGAAGTTTAATTTAAACATATTCCTAACGGATTAAATAATAAAAACATATTTCACATACGTAGCAGAGACTTGCGTAAAAAAACAGAAAAAAAATATGTGGAAAAAAAAGATGGTAAATTCAAAATATAAAATTGGGTTTGGATGCAATGTCACAAGAATATGTCTGAAGATTGAAGGCGGGCAAGGTAGGCATGGATTTAGGAACTAAAAAGGAATGAAAAAGATTAAACAATAGATTAGGATTTACAAATATCATGCTGAGTTTAAATGCGAATACATTGGGATATTTATGAGAAATAGAGACGGGTAAGGTTAGCCTGCAAATAGGCATAAGAAAAAAAAAAAATTTTCCTTTTGCAAATAATAAAATAGGATTAGAGCAACTGGCCCTATTTATACTTCATAGAAGAATTAACGGACCTAATCACTAAAAAGCAAACACTATAGGCAATAAAGTTATAGTAGCATATCAAATAGTAGAGTACATATAGGAAAATGATAAGACTTACAGAAGAGAAACGGAAGAAAATTAGCTTGAGAAAATCTAAGACAATTGTACAATGGAATCGAAGACATTTATCACCCTAGAAATACAGAAAAATTGTATGGTAATAGCCAACTATATCATCCATGAAATATGAAATAAAAATAGAAAAACAGAGATAAAAAAATATCGTAAAAAGAAAAATAAAAAATTGAGTTTAAATGTTTTCAAGTAATAGACTGTAGAGTTTTGCAATGAGAGAAACAAAAAAAAAATAAATAACAGATTGCAATGTAAAGGGAAGACAAAACAGGAAATTAATAGATAATGATATTAATCAGGAATATAGAATGTAAAGATAATGGAAAGATATGCAAGATAGAAAATATTTATTTGAATGTATAAAATATTTATGTAGGTAAATAAGTTACTACAGAGTGAGAATTAAAAGTTAATTGATATGCTATGCGTTGAAAAGTATAATAATACGTCAATCAAAAATAAAATTATTTCATGTTAAAGTATTTTTAATCAATTACGTATTGTATTCTATTTATAATAAAATTAGTATTGATTTAAGAAGCTATATATTTTTAATAGATATGAGATAAAAAAAAGAAATGTGGAAGTATTTAAAAATTGTTATAAAAAACCAAGAAAATATTTATTAAAAAATTACAATTCATAAATGTTCAGTAGGAATTTTACAAGGTTGTTTTATCATGAACTCCTATCTATAACTGATTCTAAAATATTTAAAAAAATCCAAAGAACGGTTCTTAACTGTTTCTGTAATAATAAGAAATGGCCTACATATACGATGAATATATATATATATATATATATATATATATATATATATATCAATATTAACCCTAAATACTATTCAGACTCATTATTGGCATTTAATTAGTAACAATTGTTTGATAGAACAGTGAACTAATTTGATGTAATGACTCTATTTGTTTAAATTTCAAGTGAATTTTTATGAGAATAATTTGGGTTTCTATGTATTAGGCATATAACTAATACCATCGAATTCGAGAAATACGTGTTACTGATCTATTTATACAATGTTCATTGATAAAATGAACTTTTATTTATGTAGGAATTAAAAGTATTATGGTACAAATATTTAACATTCCTTTTGTAGCAAAAGTTTTTGAGGGCTTATTAGTAGTACGCTCGAGAGTGTAATGATTTAGTGACTCATCGAGTGTTATTAGATGCTGTTCTATTTCTTTCTGCTTCAATGACTAAAAAGCAACCTCTAGAATTTTATTAAAATAAATGGGATTTGATATTTTGGGTAATATATTTAGAAAATTATACACCTGTAAGCGTGCTTGTTGCCCACAATCAGTTATAACTATATTTCTGAGTGTTACTAATTTTTGTAAGAAATTATTTGTATATAATTTTTTCAGTCCAACAAAAATATACTACATTCGTTTAATTTTTTAAATTGTTAAATATTTTTTAAGAGTTAAAAAATAAAATCTCCATTTATTTGTAAACGTGGTACCCAAAATTTTGCATATATATTACTTTTAAAGTCGTTCTATAGCGTGTAACTCATTCTACAAATCGTTTTATTTGAGAGGCAGAATCCTAATTCATATGCAAAGTAACTTTTTTTTGGTGTAAACAATTCCTTGCACTCTTAGATAAATAATATTAAAGTCTTTATCTAGAAATTGTTATGAACAATAATTGTGTGACATTCAAAATCCTAAAAAATTTTACAGATCTTATCATCTTTAGCAATTATGGAAATGACCAAAGCTTCAAAGGGTAGCAAGATAGAAAGGATTCTTCGAGCTTAAATTAATGCGTGAATTGAATTCTTTAAGTATTATTTTTTTTTTTCGTTTTCTGCGTTTGTTTCAAAGTTACAGTCCATTATATATTAAGAAATTACACGATTACGAGGAAGGTAAAGTATAAATAGTATTTTTTAGTGAGTTCTTTAATTTGTTGCGTAAAAATAAAGGATCTTACGAAAAAATGCCATACATCATGTCATGCTTAAAATAAGCTGAAGAGTATGGTTATAATTATTTAATAACAAAAACGAAAAGTGATTATATTGTTGTTAATAATTTGTTACGAATAAAAAAACGCTATGATTAAACATGAGTTACGTGGTTTTTTGCCTATTATTGACAGTGCATAGAAATAAGAAAAATAATTTTTATTAGCATGCATTAAAAGTATTTTCTCCATCAAAAATTAAAATGTTAAAAATTAGATGGAATTACTCATTTGTGTCCTTAAACAAATTCTTGTTTTTAATATTAAGACAAGAATAAAAATATTGTAATATGATGGTTTACGCGCGGAGTGCGCAGGGGGGTAAAAAATGGTATTAAGTGATTAACTGTACACTCTGTAATGATGGAAAATAAATACAAAGCACATATTGCTATGTAAAAAGAAAAAAAACGCAAATTTAATTATAATAATTATATCAGTCAGAGATACAGGATTAAAGGACCATGGAGGGATAAGCAGGTGAAAGATGATTTATGTTAGTAGGAAAGATATTTCTATAGGAAAAAAAGGCTCTATAGAGCGAAGATTAAAAATTTAATGATATGTTAAAAGTTATAAATTTAACTATCATGTCAGTTTAAAGAGAAATTTTAACATGTTGTATTTTCAATTAATAATTATTATATGCTATAAAAATTATAATCAGAACTAATTTAAAAGAATATAAATTTCTAATAGTTATGACAGAAGAAAAGAGAATGTAGAAGTATATAAAAATCTCTATTAGAAATGAAAAAATAATTTAATTAAAAAATTTCTTTAACAAATTTAAAGTGAGAATTTTAGAATGATAACCTATTATAAACTTATACGCATAATTGATTCTAAAATGTTAAAAAATAACCTAAGATAGGCTTTTAATTGTTTTTATAATAAAAATAATTGCATAGATATGATATACATATACATACGTATCAATATTTACCTTAAATACCAATCACAGTCATTATCAGTAATTAATAAGTAGTAATCATTTGCTAAATCAGTAAACTTATTTCACAAATAGACTATATTTGCTCGATTTTTAAGCGAATTTTTATGAAATCGCTTCAATTACTTATGTTTGTACGCATATGGAGTTTTTTTCTTTTTAGAGACCCTCGTCAATGATGGGAGAAGTTTTGATAGTTTGTTGGAGTTTGTTACGGAAAGAAGTTTTTTATCACTTGTAATTGTATTACTATTTAATAAATAAATCTATAAATTGTTTTATTGAGTATTGAAAACGATGAGTGATGTATTATGTCTTGTAACACTACGATCACTTAAAAAAAATAATTAGACAAATTATTGTAATTTGAACATTTCTTTTTATTTCGATAAACCTCACTTCTATGTTTTCCATCTCCCAAACTTCTTGCACCAAATTTTTTTTAATTAATATAAGTCGTATCAGTGTTAACATAATCATCATAGATGTGCCTTAAATTAATATCTTGTCGGAATAGTACTATAAGGATCAAATTATCTTTTACCAAATGCTTTAGAACTTGAGCGTATGATTGGCATCGATGATACGTGTAGTCGCTTTTATTTCGTCCTATGCGGAAAAAGACTCTCACATTATCTTGTTTTTTACAGGCAATATCATCCAATATGCTTCTTATTTTGAGATATGACTTATCATGCTCGCTCAATTAAAAAGATTTTACACTATCAATAGGCTCCAATACCTGTTCTAGAAACTTGTACTTTGATTGATTCAAAGACTTTGTGTATAGATAAACATTCTTAAATCCTAACCCGTTGTGATAAGTAATTGCAGCTAGCAAGCTGTTTGTTCTTTCATAGTTTGACGAACCACAATGGATAACTCTTATCGTATTGGGTATCAAATCACAATGGCATTATATTTTCTTATCTTGCTTAGCAAATTTGTCAAAACTTACAACTGGAAGTTTCACGTTCTGTTCCACAAAGCTTATGTTAACTGTATGCTGACATAACTGACACTTATGCCTTATACTGTAAATAGTGTGCCTATATACTTTTAGACTTATCTTGCTTACCAACTGAAACATGAAACTATAAATAATATGTGAGCCATATTTTTAACTTATTTATCGTTGACTGCTTAAGAAGTTATGATCATCTGTCATCGTCAGGGTCGTGAAATCATTAGCATACTTTATAACAAACTGCCTTGAGAACTGCACATACCAGGATATAAGTACTGTGAACCGGGTACCAAGCTAGCCAAAAGGATAGCTCGCGAAGATCCAGGTATTAATCCACTGGATCAAGCTTGCAAACAACATGATACAGCCTACTTACAGAACCGAAAAACTATTGCAGCAAGGAACGCTGCGAACAAGTTTCTTGAAGAAAAGGATCAGTTAAAATCCAAGGCTAAAGACGCGAGATTTGGTAAGAAGGCTGCTGTCTATGCTGTCACTAACACCATGAGGTTAAAATCTAAACTCAACATTGGAGCGTCATCTTCAAACACTAGAAAAGTAAGTAAGGAAAGAGAGAAAAAGAAGAAAATTAGCTTAAAAAGCTTGAATAAAAGTTCCTCGAAGTCTATGGTTCGAAGTGATTGTGCTCGAAAAGTTATAAGTGCAGCGTTAAAGGGGGCGCCGCAGGCTGTGAAGAAAGCTGGTGGTAAAAAATGTGTTGTGATGCCTAGAGTGTTACCTATTCTACAAAAATTAGAGGATTTTTATCATACCTGATTCCAGCTATTGCTGTTTTAAGTGCTACAGGTGCTAATATTAATGGTGCAAGTGAAATTGTTAAGGCTATCTACGAGGCTGAATCTCTTCGAGAAGAATTAGATGAAAATAAATGACATACTAAAAAAATGTACGCGCAGTCATTAGTAAAGAAGCTTTTCTAAAAACCACATGAAAATGGCTTAGGTCTACAATTAGGGCCTGTAAAAGGTTGGGAAAATGCAGAAGCAAAAAATAAAATGTTTTGTGATCTCAAACTGCCTAACTAAGCTTTTACAAACTACGATCTTATAAAATATACGAAAATAATTATAATACTACACTTCTGCAGAGAACTATTACCTCACAAATCATAGACGTTGGAAATATCAAAATGTATGTGAGAGAGAAAGTAATCATCTGACCAACAGGCAGCTAAGAGATTTCCGACATTAACGGATTTCATCGCAACTAACTATCATCCAAAAATATTACAATTAGTGTCAACCCTAAACATAATACGCTACAAAGTGTTATCAAGCTCAGTGCGCCGACTAATTTTTGCCCCCAGGACTCATTGGGATTAGTGTTGGGTCTTACAAAATGTCAACTCAAGGCTAACGTCGAGCAATAGTCAGATCTGCCTGTAGCGGTTCTCAAAATAACCGCTTCACGAGTGAAGTGATGTATCACCACAGGAGCATTAAAGAACCCTCATAAGATCCACATGGTTCATAAGTTGTATTCTCACAGTGCCCCCTGGATGTAAAAATATCGAAGCTCCGAACCAAATAATCTATTTACCGTTCACCGACAAAATCATGAACAATCTTTAAGAGCGCATTGCCGATCAGGAAGGTAGCTTGGCTAACTTTCGTGGAGAACTAATAACTATAAGACTACATTTAAGCCAGCCTAATTGCAATGAGTATAGTGTGCAGCAGCAGAGTTTTACGAGGCTCTATCAATAAATCAACTAAAGTAAGAACACTTACTTATTTGAGAACCTTTGAGATTAGACAAAGCTATAAAAATTAGCCAAAATGAATGACAAAGTTTAGTTGAAACACATAAAAACAAGCAGTTCTTAAAAAACATAGGTGCAAAAGTAATAGCTTGTGGTGGCAAATAGCTTGTGCTATCTTTTTCCACCTGAGAAAAAAGAAAAAGCGTGACAGAAGACCTTCTAAGCATTCAGTCTCTAGTCACCTTTACCAAATCTATTGCGTACTATAAGACTCATGCTTATCAACCATAAACATCTACAACTTATGATAATAGTGGTTAGATCCGCACATCCATGCAGCACCAAAATCTATGTCTGCTACCATCTTGCAATTCCTTACATATTTATAAAAAGTAGTTAAAGCAGATGGTAGTACAGCAACAACAAATCCTTAATTGGTGAAAATCGACATCTGCCACTTATTTAAAGAAATAAGATAAAAAAATCGACGCTATAGAAATAGACAAGGGTTAAATGCAGGCCTGACAAACCTAATAAAAAACTGGCTGTCGCTCAGGCATGATCAAGACGTATTGAGTCAGAATGGAGGTCGGAAAGGTCACCACGCTCCAAGTCTAACTGAGTATGGAAACTTTAACGTCATAATTCCTCTGAGTATGGTTTTTTATTTTGCTGAAGACTATGGTAAGATAATTGTTATTGTAAAATATGAACTTATAATAACCAGATCAAAAAATAACATAAATAAAATTTAACAAGAAATGCCCGCTGCAGTCGCTGATCAACCACCAACTTGGAAAGAGCCAAAAATAGTAATATCGAAGCTGGGATGGCTTAGGCCGTATGTTGTTAAGTCAGGTACTTACAAAATTTGTCTGCTTCATGACTTACAAAAAGGTAAGTCTATATCTATGAGTTCGCAAACTTGGGAGCTCTCTAAATATCCTCTCTTTCCCACAACATAAAAACATATATGGACCGTTCAGACGTCAGTTGAAATCTGTTAAAAAAGCTGCGCTCTGTTGTTTTAGCCTTTCCTACTAATCGCAAAAGTCTGACAGGTAATATTAATAGCAAATTCGATTTTAGACTTAAAACTCTATCCTAATTCACAGCGTTATCCTAATGGCAATCTCAACCTCGATGAAGCGAAAAATCAATATGCCTTGTTATATGATGTGTAGGCCAATTTTGTAGGATTCTTATCAAAGTCAAGATCGTGTACCTTTGTTGGACAAATAGGATTTTATAAGCACCGCACCTTTTATTGTCATTGATTGTTCCAAGCAAAATAATTCGTTGAAAATATGCCAGTGGGTGGGTGCCTAGAATATAAATCTCATTACAATTTTTCCGCCAACACATCAGTCTATTGTTAGATTCTACATGATCGCTTTGTTTACCACAGTACGATGAGCTGGGACGTTAAGAAACTCATGTAAAGCTATAAAAGGTGATTCATGACTCTCCTTATATTATTTGTCGTTGAAACATCATGATGAAAGGTCAGCAGAGCAGAAAAAAAGAAGAAAATAAACGAAAACAAGTAGTGTGGGAAAAATTTAAGATAAAAGATGCTGAGGAATAGGCGGAAATAAAATTGACGGGAAAATCAAGATAGTAAAAATTATAAAATCATTTAGAAATAATTTGTTCCTCGATATGTAACATAAACCGACAATAAGCAAATACACTGCAATAAAGTACGTAGTGGACTTGCTGAGCTATAGGAGCCTGGAAAAGCTTATGTGCTTTAATAGTTAGCCATGTTCCAGCTTGATGGAGATGATAGGCCACAAGTGTTTCTTTTAAAACCACCATTCTTCTGGCACAGATCAAATGGAAAGTATAAATATGAAAACTTATGGCTTAAGCTTTACTATCATGGATAAGATGGGTAAGAAGGTGATACCGACTACATGGAAATTAGCAATCTGCTCTGTGAGAATCTCAAAGACGCTGAGAAGATTTTTGTATTTAAATCCTTAAAAAGGAAATAGCTTTAAAGGTTCAATGTGAGTGTTGATTCATTGTTTGAGCTCCCAACATTAGCTACCACTTGCCTCTACCATAGCGGTCTATGTGTGCTGCTTATAATATTAGACGGATGAAAAGGTTCGACTTAAACATGTAGTGGAAATATTTCACCGACACTGGAGAAGAATATATGTAATACAAAAAAAAATCAATGTATTCTTTTTCCAAGTTCGTATATTCATTAATAAATATATTAAATTAAAATTTCTTGATGTTATGTATAGAAGCGTTCTCCAAACCTTCCTTACGATCGAAAATTATGAGATATAGCTCTTACTTACATTATAAAATATGGTATATACGGATGATAATAGCTTGGAGACTTTAGAAAGCAAATTTCAACGCTTACAGCTGTTCAGAGGAAGTCAAATGTGTATGAGCAAATTTAACGTATGTGAATGAATGTCATCACAGAGCGCAGCTCATCCTATTACTTTGTATGAAACGTGACAGAAACGCGCTAGTATAGCAAGTTTTAGTTACGGAAACTGATTCATTCAAGGATAATTATGTGATAACGATCCAGGGTTTAATTGACGCATTGCGACAGTTTTTACTGAAAGAAGTGGTGGTAGTGTCTTTTATAAGACTTGTAAATAATCATTGGATAGTGCGTCCTCCATGCAATTTATGCATCTTACCTAAGGATGTTCGTCGGAAAAACGATCGGCAGATGACGTTAGATCATGGACTTTACTGGTTGTAAGGTAATTGTTCTATTAGACGATCAAAACAACACTTGTCTGCCAAAGCAAAATATGCATATCGAATTTATGTTTACGGACATAGTAAAGCTACCAATTTTGAATCTTTTATTTGACGTACTGTGAGTAACACTTAAGACTACATGGCATCATCGCTTTACCCTCTTGAAACCGCATATTTCATAAAGGCATTCATGTGTGGAGCTCACGAGGCGCAAAAAGGTGTATTTGGCATTTTTTTGCGAACTTAGTGAAGCTTACCAAATGGAATTCTGGCTTTATTCTATGGTTAAAAGTTCCACTGTAGTTATAAGAGGAAGAGAGGTAATGAAAGCCCCCCTGCTTTAATAAAATCGATAGATCTGTTATTGCTAATGCTATTAGTAAATCTGAGAATGATGGTAGTATATCGGAGAATATTGATGAGACTGAATATTTAAACACTATTACAAACTTTTTTGACAAAGAAGGAGAAGGAGATGGAAAATAAAATATATTGTTCAATAAAGGTATATTTTTTTTTACTCTCTTATAAAACAAATTGAGGAAGACGTTACGCTTCATTTATATAATGGGCATTAAACCATCAACATGCGTCCATACTCTAGTCAATCAAATAATTCAGAGAGCAGCAGGACTAAGATGGATAAACATTTAAGGAAACCTCTTTTTGAGACGTGTGTCGAGGCAGCTAAACCAAAAATCAGTGAAAATTACTATTATCAATGGAAATACAAACAGTAGGTCATAAGAGCAGGACTAATGATTCAAACAATTTACATATGTCCAATATTTTGGCAATATAATATCGCCATTCTTAGAGGCATCTCATTGTACAAAAAGATTCCCTATAACCTACATTAAAAATTTTTAACGATTATAATACATTTATGCAGTTTACCTTTGAGGAAGAGTAAAACGGCACCTTACCTTTCCTCGAGGTTGTATTCACTCGGTTTTCTAGTTCTGTTTGATCTTCCAATTTACATTAGAAATTTTCTTCCTCCGGCCGACTCTTAAACTTGTTCTTCACATAATCCGATTTTTCAAAAGCGAGCCATGGCGTACTGCTTAGTTGACAAAATTTTCAAATAAGCTGATGGTGGACTTAGATCGATGAGCTTGAGGGAGGTCAATCAGACTCCTTTAAGTAACCTATGCTTCCATTTTTTAAATGATGATTATGTTGAAGTACAAATAAACCATTTTAATACATTGCAGAAGGAATCGCTTTTATCACCTTTCTCTGGGTCTGTATGAAATCTACCATGAAATGCAGCTGAAAGCGAAGTTTTGATTCGCCACGCTAATCCAACCGAAAGTCGTGATTGAGACTGCACTATAGCCTTTTTAATCATACTTTCTTTTGTGCCAGACTTTGAAACGTGAATCCGAGGTCTTTGTTCCAAATAAAAACTGAAATTGATTTTTATGATGTCAAACAGACTTACAGAGATTTTAAAACTGGTTGAAGATTTTACTGAGAAGTAGCAAAAGCCCTCTATTATCTATGAAATTGATTGCGGGAATTATGGCCTTTGCTACGTAGGTCAGAGTAAGCAAAAACTGCTTGCGCCACTGCGTGAACATATAAGGGATGTTCACAACCATGATAATAAGTCTGTAATTTCAACTTATTGTCATTCTAAGGGGCATGCCTTTCTTTTTGATGAGGTAGAAATTACTGATCAGGAGAAGAACAAATTTAAAAGAGGGTTTGTGGCAATGTTTTTATCTCTATGATAATAATGTAAACAAAAAAATGGACATTGGTAAGCTACACAATGAATATAAAATTTTTATACATGAAATAAGGAGAAACCTTACTTAATAACATAAAATACACATTCCTGCACCCTTTTCACTTGTCAGACGTTTATCATCTCGCAGTAGCCTTACTTAGGCCTCCGCTGCTGTATGGTGAACGGAAAAATGTTTTTTTTTTGGCCTTATGTGCGCACACATGTTGGCGTTCAGTGGTTTCATTTCCCTGCGACCGTCAACTTGCACCGAGTTATACTTCTTCATCTTCGTTCAAGGATACGCTTATGCTGTACCCCTTCTAGTCACTAGATAATGCCACCGTTAAGAGACAATTCTCTTTTACACGCCTGCCGGATCCTCCTATATAGACTTCCATATCTTTCTTGGAGCCCGGTGACGCTATAAATTTTAAAATTATGAATCCGCCTACTCTTGCGAAACGAAAACGCCTACGAGGAACTTGTTCGCATCCAGAATATGGAGGACGACGACCAAAGCGTCTAAAATCCTCATGACCTACAAGAGCAGCTTCATTACGGAGGTACGTATCCCTCATAACCCTATTCTCCAACACATTTACAGGTAATGCTGCCGATCGTTATGACCATAGAAGGCATTGCTTTTCATTGTGACGTAATTTCACTTACACAGCAAAGATATTTTGCTCGACTCTCACGCGTTAGCACGGTGCTGTAAGCCCGCATCTCAAGCTGAGAGAAATGCGGCATGATTCCTAGCAATGATGTCAGAGCAATAAGCACTTTAAGTTTCCTGAACACTAAGCCATAGGCCTATCAGTGCTATACTCACTCACATCCTTGCTAAACAGATGTTATTTACTTCGATAAGCAGAGGCTCAAGAAGCCCGGGTCATTCCAGACCAGATGAATGACGTGAAGATCAAGCACACTACGACCTTGTACTTTGGAGACGATTCCGATAACAAAGAGGTGACGGCTTTATAACTCGACAAGCGAGTAACCAGGAGATTCACCACATTGACTAGGTCTTAGCTACCAAAGGAGGAGAAGAAGAGCTTATCAGCTGTACCCTTAGAAGGCTATGTCGACCTTGAACCTCCTACTCTCAACGAAGACCTGGCCTCCCTTATTTACCTGAGAGTGTTGTCTAAGAAGAAAGATATTCCTTACCTTAATAATACCGAAGGAGAATCAGCTTGACCTGACACTCGCTATACTCTCCTCTTACTTATAAATTTTACAATTACAGTGCTATATTAGAAGGCCACCAATACCTGGTAGTTATACCCATCTTGTCCGCCTCATTATCGTTTTGTTAAGTACTAGAAGGTTTAGAGGAATTGCCTGGCTGGAAGAACCTCCTAGCCTCCGTGGCCCATGTTATCAAGGCTTAGTGCAATTTCCACTTCCAGCTACACATATCTAGGAGGGCTACCATCTTGGATTGAAGGTTTAAAGACAGGATACAGAAATTACTAAAACAAACTATATTAACTTCTCTCCGTGGATCTTCACAAGGTCGCAAAGCCCGTTTGTGTATCCTTCGGCACCAGGGAATCGCGTCATGGCGTACCTGGACGACTTTTTAGTATTCGGAAGATCAGAGGCAGACTGCTAAAGCCACTGCCAAACACTCATTTTCCTACTCGTGTATTTAGGCTTCATCGTATGGGCCCATGGCCTCCTTCAATATTTCCCATAACAAGAACCTCTGTGTATACTCTACAATTCGACAGTGGTAAGCGGCGCACCCTAAAAAAGATACACGAAAAATGTTTGTAACCAAGCTAAAAAAGTAAAAGAGATAAAAACCTTTGTAATCGATTCTTCTTATTGTTACAAACAAAAAACTTTATTACCGTTTGTCTGTCCGATCAAAAGGTAATTTGTTACTAGCAAAAACTTGCAAAATATAAAAAAAATGGTTTTCTCGACATTTTAAAGTATTTTTTAAATAAGTCTGTGTATCTTTATGAATTTTTGTTGTAAGATGTTGCCTCATTGCATAACATCATGCTTTTTATATTCAATTGTATTGTGTAGTTACTTATAGTGGCGTAAAGGAGTTGCTGTCAGAATGATGCGTTGAAAAAGTTATTAATTAATACACACGTCGCCTGTCAATTCAGAGTTAATGCAGTACAAGCAATCATCTAGTGTATACTTTTATGTGTAGTAAGACACTACATTTTTTCTTATATCACAGTTGGTACTTTCACTTTCTGTATGTATATTTATCGTATTACTAAATTTTTGTACAGTAAGATGTCCCTGAGGATGGCGATAATATGTTGCCAAAATATTGGAAATATGTCAATTGTTTCTCAATAAGTAGTCCTGCTCTTAACAACTACTATGTGTATTTTCTTTGATAATTCGATTTGGATGGTACAATGGTACATTGAGAGAAAAGTGGGATAGCTGATATCCCAGCGGTGGTAGGGATAGGCTCTTAATCTTTTGGGGTGTATGTAGCGCCACTTGCGGTATAACACATAATCCACACTATAGGAGAGCTAGTATCCTTCATGAGTGAAAGCTGTGGTGTCCTACTAGTAAGACAGAGTCAAACTCGCGCCACTACAGTCTGTGCTGTTCTAGTGCCCTACACGGAGGAGTTCGATGCTCTTACGAGTGAGACAGGGGGCCTATCAAAGCCCGAGCGCTAGATCTAACGAACGATCGAACGCCAAACGAACGAACGAACGCCAAACAAACGAGTGACTGGACCCACTGCGCATGCATCAGACTACAAGCAGAAGCACACTGTTTGTTACGTCGGTAATGTCGGTATTGCAGTCATCGTCGAAAATGACAGAGGCTGACGAGAGTGACGAGTTGACCCAGTAGAGTCGACTCGAGTCGAGTGCTTCCACTTTTGAATGTAAATGAAATTTTGTATACCCTAAGCTCTCAATTCTAAATAACACACTAGAGTCAAGTCGTACGTTTGATTGTTAAATCAATAAATTATAGACTAAGTGAGTCAATAGAGTCAAGCGACCGTACTTTTGACTAATGTATAAATAATATCCTAAACTCGTAATTATCAGTGACCCAATGGAGTCTAGTGTCTGTATTTGAAAAATTTTTAATAAAATGCATCTATCTTAAAGATGGAGATACGTAGAGAGAAACAATTTGCATCATTAGAAAAAGCGTGAAAAAATTTATAAGAAATGATTATTATTTTGATTTTGATGAGTATAAGATCTTGAGAAAAATAGACGAAAAGAAAGTTTTGCATAAAGACAGCGAAGAGAGCATTTGTAAACACGGGCCATACATATACATAGGTATGGCGTAAGGCTTCTGTCAACCGAGCAGGAGCAGCCGACGTATAATTATCAGCGTTTACTATTACAATCTCCAGTGCACAGTACAAATATTGCTTAAGGTACTTGGAAAT
>JAPYYV010004606.1:0-16437 GCA_030522625.1 Copidosoma aretas
AATAAATTATTTCAGGCGCCTGATGAAGGTGGCAAACAGCCACCGAAACGTTGCGCATTAAAAGAAATCAAGAAACATTGACTTGTATCATTGACTACTTAACTATAATGAGTGGTGATTATTTATAGGTACACAGTTTATTGAGAGTGCACCTATAGTTGAACGCCTGCGGTATACCGCACTCTTAACCTATAACTCAACAACTTTTAACAGAGGTATGTATTTTTATGAATAGTTATTGATATTATTTTTATTCGTTTTCCTGCAATCAACTTTATTAGTATAGATGTACTTCAAGCGATAGAATGTTTTTTATTTCATACATTAAACCCTTTTTCACACAAAGCACATTTAACTTTAAGTACATCAAAATTTTAACACAGGGGCACCTCAATTCTTGTATGTTCAGTTATAGGTACGGGGAGCTGTATCTAAGTGTTCGTTTATTTAACGTTTATGGCAGGCCCTATATACATGTGTAGTTGTATGTAATGGTTTGTGACTTTCAACTTTGTTTACGTGTTGCAGTGCTACATCATGCATGTCTGTACAAGTCCATGAATTCTTTTGAAGTGCTCTAATCAATAACTCTACTTTTCAAGTTTTTAAAAAGTTTCATAGTCACAAAAGAAGATCTCATGTATTATTTTTATTATTATTATAGCGTAAAGCTCGAGAGAAATGACCTGGAGGAGTTATGTAGGCTACCTATCTTCGTCGCACCTCTGCTCTGATTGGATCGTTGTCGGGGCCGGAATTAAAGGGCTGCTTGCCTAGTTGCCTGTACAGCTGTTTTTTGTGTCAACTAATTAGGTGTAGCCAAAAGAGAGATAGATAGCCTACATAACAAATTCAGCTTATTTTACACAAGCTTTAGAGTTATAACATTAGATGCTCGGCCTATACTTTATATGTCCATGGTCTTACCCATGAGGTCCGTTCCTAACAACTTACAAGCAATTTGAATATATTTGCTAATAAGTTAGAGTCAGACATTTGCGATTTGCATTGGTGTTAAAAATTTCATTGATTACAGAAAAGACAATTGATTAAACTGCTGGATTAAGATATTTTTCCGTTTTTGTCTGTAGAAAAATTTATCATTTTTTATGTTTTTGGCTGCATCCGTAGGACTTTTTAGTTTAAATCATTGTGTAAATGTATGCATGTATGTATGTATGTGTGTTTGTATATGTGTGTATTTATGTACATTACACTCTAAACCTATGGAGAACACACACAATGCCCACATCTTTGCACACGACATATATATAATTTGAAAAAAATTTCGACATTTGAGCACCTAATAAACTATCAAATTTTGAGGTTATGGGCCAAAAAACTGGAAAAATTGCAAATAACTGTATTTTCTTTTAATTTTAAGCATGTTCCGGTCTAAAAATGGTAAAAATAATACCACTTTTCGATAGAACGGATAGAAATGCACAAAAAATCGTTATCTTAATCTTAGAAAAATATGTCCCTACTAACCTAAAAAATCATTGAAAACTTCATAAATATTTCTTGGCTTAAATTTTAATCCAAAAAATCTTAAAAAATAACTGTTTTTTTTTTTCCTTATAAACTTACGTTCAGAAATTTTTGTAAATTTTTATAAATTTAACCCTATTATCTTCTAGAAAGCTGAAAATTTGGCTAAAGGAATATTATCATATGTCCTTTTGAACAGCATATAAAAATTAAATATCCAGGGTTGGGCAATTTTGACCATCTTATCCCGCTATTGCCTGTGTTATAAAATTAAGGTTACACGGAGAAAAAAATAATGGCCTGCTAGCACGAAGGCGATGGGGCTGGCAACATTTCGTCAGTCCATGCGTGCGCAGCGTAACTGCTATGTGCTACTAGCCACTCTTCGATGGCTCCCCAGAGTCGCCGCGATGGACATGTGCCATAATAGTAATGTTAAAGGAAGAAGCGTAGCTGCACGTGCTTTGCTTGCATCTAAAGTACAGCTGTGACGCGTGGCTGCCGATGGCACTAACGCATAACAATAGTAACTGGTGAGTTGCATAGACGGTGATGGGACATTTCCATCGGCCTCCATGCGTTTGATCTCTCAGTCATATATTTTTTCACGTCTGCTCGTTTTTAAGTATACTTTATTTTCAACGCCTGTTATAACGCATTATTCATTTTTTATCGATCATACTTTAAGTTTTTTATATTAGAGCGAGGATTTTTTTATCTGTTGATTGTGGACATATAATGTTTGTCAATTACAATAGTTGAAAGAGTGCGATGTATAGGATCCAAGTATAACCTCTCTTTTTCAAACATCATATACTTGTAAAAGTTGTTATATCCATTTTGACTGTTAAAAGATGATCTGCATAATAAACACGAAGATCCCACAGAACTAAGAAAGGATAATAATGAGGCAGATCCTATGCATGTTTTTCCGAAGGAAACGACATTGCATTTTTCACAGGCTAATATGTTAAAATCAGTGAAGAATCTTTTGTATTAAAAACCAGAAACTCAGTCGGTATTCGATGCACTCAGTTACAATTGTGATGAAAAGCATCACAGCACATAGCAAAATGTGATCTAAACGATAAAGAAAACCCAATCGCAAGAGTAGTCAAGAGTTATACAGATCTTTTTACGAATTTAAAACTATCAGTTACAGTGATTGACGTATTGGACCTTATATTGCTGTCAAAAGTATATGGTAAAAGGACTTTTGGCACCAATATGATGCAATAAAAAGACCAAAAGTCAGCTCTTTGCTAAGGAGGCTCAACACACTAGATATATAGTCAAAATGTCACATGACCATAATTATACATATAACTATGTCTATATATATATTGTACAGTGCAGAGTAGAGAAAAAACTTAGTCTGCTCATATATTGTGTTCAATGTTTACGTAGACATAACTTTTTTTTCACAACGGTACTTTTTAAATGTCAATAAACCATTTCCACAAAATTTCCTCACCAAATCAATCCCAATCCATGAATAATACATAGCTGTATGATTTAGAAAGAAATTGCTTTTTCGAAGCCACGTATAATATTTAATAAAGTAAAATGCCTATTATGATGAAAGAAATCCTTATAATAAAAAGATTATGTACATTTGTGAAACTATGTCACTTCTGAATCATGTTTTTTATCAAAAGCTACTACTTCATTTTAAGGTCAAAATATGTATTTGTAAATTTTATTCTCAATTCTTTTTAAACAACTTTCATCGTGGCACGCATTTTGCGGACGATGCTCTACCCTTCACTTTTTGTATTTTTTCTGCTTCAGAAGGAAATATCTAAATAAAATTAGCAGCACCCTATATCTTTCATACATTTAATGGAAAGAACGGTATTTCAACTATATGCCTCCATTTTTTTGTTAATGAGTAAGGTAATTTAAGTAAGTTATGATACAACTTTCAGTGAAAAAACGTCCAGAGCCCATAAAAGCTCATGCATAAGGCGGTCGCTTGAAACATATTTTTCTCAAAATTTTCCACAGCAACCTGGGCCTAAATCTCGCACAGAGATACAATGCACAGTTATTAATCATAGATTTCAATTTCATCCATTTTTAAGGTACTTTGATACATGTGTTGAGTTTCCTTAAGGGCAGTAGCAGTATTCAATTGGCACCACAAAGTGAGATTCTATAAGAAACATTTGTGATACTACAATAGGTAGAAAGTATCAATTATTTTATAAACTTGAATCCTCACAGTATTAAAAGTATGAATTATTGCGATGAAATAATACAAGATTGAATTATAAGTGTTGAATATTCAAGATTGAACTCAATGTTCAAGATTGAACTTAAAGTGGACTGTAATTTTTCGATGGGTTTCTCACCAGTTGCGGGAAAAAGTAGGAGTTGAAGATAAGGCCAGGGCAAATAAAACCAACGAATACTTTTACTTAAAACAACGGTCATGTATATTAATAAACTAAATATCACATCACTCGGTTAAACTATATACAACATCAAACTGCTCGGTGCTTTTACAAAATAGAAACTTTGATATGAAGATAAGTCGATCACTCTGAAATGAAAGACACTTGGTAAGATGAAGTTCGAGCCAAAGACAAAAAAAAGGTTTTTTTTGCAACGAAAGAGATATATGAATAATTACTTGTTACAATTTAATACCTTGAATCACACACTAATTATTATTAGTTGTTCGAAAGCACTGGGGCACTATAGTGCAAAGGAGAACAAGCAAGTAAGTTTAAACCAAGGTTATAGCCAGCCGATTTATTAGCTTGTATGAGCGTTCGGTGCGGACACTGGGTTTGCAGATGTAAGAATGACGACGTTAATACTATCAAGATTATACAAATGATCCTCGAACTCCCCGACAATAGAGTAATACTTATCCTCACAATTGTCAAACACCTTATCAGTAAAATAGGCATGTTGAGTGTTTAAACCTTCAAGTCGATTTATCGATTTATCTTTTGACTTAGTCTGTGCAAAGACATCCTTAACTTGATGAAGTATCGATGTAGCTTGACCTATTGTCATCTAAGATACACCAAGCTTTTTAAAGTTGGAAAAAGAAACTTCAATTTTTGAGAAGAGACCAAGCTGAATGTTATAAAGGGCCTCCATAATTCTGACCAACTGGGAGAAAATGGAGTGGCAAAGCTCAAGTCCCAACGTACCAAAATCAGTGGAGCTAATAGGGTTTACAGAAAGTTAGATGACTCGCTTAAATCGAGCTAATTTACAATGAATGTACCTACATGGAAAAACGCACTTACATTCTAACCCAAAACAACTTTGATTTAAGTTATCAACTTGCAAAATGTTACGCCTTGATTTATAATTCAAACAACTTGTGTTCAAGTAATTAAATTTATGGTGAGTAAGTACGACAGCAAGCAGCAGCAAGGGCAGGCACGAAGTTGCCTGCAGCAGATAGGCCCGTGCACCAACAGCAGCGGCAGCAGGGCAAACTCAAGGTGGCTCGCGCTGAGAGGCCCGCGCAGCTACAACAGCGGCAGCGGGACAAGCTCGAGGGGGTCCGCACAGAAATGCCCGCGCAGCAATAGCAGCGGCGGGGCAAGCGCGAGGTGGCCCGCACAGAGAGGCCCGCAGCAACAACAGCAGCAGATACAGGCACGTGGTGGCCTGCAGCAGAGAGGCCCGCCGCAGCAAGAGCAGCAGCGGGAACGATGTTGTCACTCCACAGTAACGTGAAGTGATATATAATATCTCGCTGTCTAGCAGACACAGAGTGTATGTACTTGTAATGAGCGCTTTACCGCTCCACAGGAGTAGCGACGCACTTGACTCAAAACGTAATAAAGGCTGTCAAACGGCAGTAAGAAAGCCGTACACTATAGTATGTGAAGGAGGGGCACCTTACTCGGCCATGAAGGCCTGGCTAAAAGCGAGCCGTGAGTTATGAGCGTACATAAAGGCACAATGAGGTAACAATAGCCATGGCTTAGTAGCGAGCTAAGCGCTGTATTCGTGCATAAAAGCACAAAGTGGCAACAATGGCTATGGCTTATGAGCAAGCCAAGCGCTGTAAATGTACATAAAGGCACAAAATGGTAACAATGGTCTGGCTAGAAGCGAGCTGAGTGCTATATGTGTGCATGAAGGCACAGGGACGGCAACAGGGCCTGGGTTAAAGCGAGCCGAGCGCTATATGTGTGCATTAGGGCACAATGGACGGCAACAAGGGCCTGGCGAAAAGCGAGCCGAGCGCTATATGTGTGCCTAAGGGCACAAAAGAGAGCAAAAACCAGTTGTCTCGACATGAGCACCGATAATGGCTGATGACTTACCAGCAGTAGACGATAATTATATTATTTATACAAAAACATAACAAATGCTACGCAGGGAGCTAACGAGTGAATTGATTCGAGCTTGAAAACGAGAGAGAGATGGGTACTTACCCACAAGCACCACTAGGTGCTGTACCATATGGTAAATATACCAATAGTCTTTCTTATTTGTGAAGAAACGAGAATCCAGAAAAGGTAATTGAGAAATAGTCTGATCCATTATACGTTACAAGAAATACAAAAATTTATGGAACAGGCTCAGTGACAGGCCGAATTTTTTGGGCTCCAAAAGTCACACAAAGTGATTCTTGCGTACGAGTTTCTTTTTTCATCGATGAATCTTTGGCACATGACATCTTCTGATGAACATGTACCTTGAGCCTGTAAAACAATGGTAAAATTTTTGATTCGTAGTTCCACAATAGTGTACTTGTCCAAAGAAAAATAGAGTACCAAAAAACATCGTGTTGGTGCTCGTAGAGAGATACCAAATTTCATCGAACAGGCTCAGTGACAGGCCACATTTCTTGGGCTGTGAAGGTGACTCAAGATGGTTCTTGCATATCGGTGTTTTTTTTTTTTTTTTCATCGATAAATCTGTGGCACATCACTGCTTCTGATGAACATGTGTACCTTCAGCCTGTAAAGCAATTGTGAAATTTTTTAATTTGCAGTTTAATAAGAGTGTACTTGGCGAAGGGAAAATATAGTACCAGAGAACATCGTGTTGCTGCTCGTGGAGAGATACAAAATTGTATCTAACAGGCTCAGCGACAGGCCAAATACCTTGGGCTCCAAAAGTGACACAAGATGATTCTTTCGTACGAGTGATTTTAATTCATCGACGAATCTTTGGCACATGACAGCTTTAGCTTAGGGCATGCTGAGTTCTCTTTAAGGTCTGTGCATCTTTCTCTTTATCTCATGGTCTCAAATGGTTCTGTATTGCGGATTAAGTACCTCCATGTGATTGCACTGTGGGCCCTAATACTAGTTTTCGTTGTAGTGGCATTCCTTTGAACCTGCAGGTTATCTTTGAACAACAAGGTTGTTGCAATATTAATGATGAAATGATCAGTGTGGCATATTTATTCAGAAACAAACGAGAAAAACTGCATCATACATCAAATTTAAAATAATTAAATATTTTAGACTAGACACAAACACTGATATTTGTGTATTCATACCAAAAAAATTTCCTTTTTTTGAAACACATAATAGTTTGAATTTACAGTCTAATTGGTGATTAATAATAATATATCCTTGCAATAAACGATTCTTCAAGCATATTGTTTAAACAAATATGAAACAAAAATATTTGAATTATAAACGACGTATGATTTTCATGGTTTTCGGGGGCGCTGAACATGAATGTGATATCGATTTTGCAATAAGTGAATGTTTAAGCATATTATTTAAACAAATAATACACCAAAATAATGCATTATAAAAATTATACATTATATCCATGGTTTTCGTCCTTGCTTATTATAAATCTAAGATTTATTTCGCAAATAACGACTGTTTGAGGAGTTTGTTAAAGGAACTAATAAATATATATAAATTAAGATATGTAAAAAATACAGATGGCATTTATTTTAACGGTCTTTAAAGCTGCTTTTCACAAATCTGTTATTTGTTGACAAAATCTTGAGTTTTATTTGATAAGAATAAATTCCTGATTATTGTAGAGAAAATTGCACACTTATTTCGTTATTCACCTTCGTCTGAAAAACTGTCTAAGTCTCCACTTTTTTTATTTTCAAGTAGTGGTTTCATTTCATCCGTTAATTCTTTACTTTTTTTTTGGAATGTTTCGTATCGATGAAAGTAATGGATCTGAGTTCAAAAATAAACGGTTATACATATCCTTGTTGGTTGCTGTGCTGTAATATATATACGATTTTCAGTGTAGTAAATATTTTATATTAACATTCTATGAATATTATGCATGAAGCAAACTGTCAAGTGTTTTGTGTGAATTTTAATAAAATAATTGTACATACTTTACTTCTCTTTTAGTAAAAGAAAAAAATATATCAAAATGTGAATACAAAGGCAGCTGTAAATTATTATAAATTTGTATTGATATTTAAAAATTCCTTAATTAAATGTGTACATAACTCAGAGTATTCTTACGATTCTATCTTTAAGAAGAATTATTCTAAATGCTAGCTACTTAATTATTATACGTCATAAATATGAATTTAATGGGTAATACAGCAACAGTAATCAAAATATTTCTAATTATAAAGCTTTGACAGTTTTTTTTTAAATCTCTCGTTGCGTTTTTCCTACTATTATAAAATTAAAAAATAATTGGTATTTGGAAATTTTTTATTATATATTATGTTTATTTATTAAGATAATTGTAGAAAAGTTTTGATAATACGTGAGAAATCAAAATATCGATAAAATCATCAATAGCACTTCTAGTAAAAATTTTCAAAGTAACAAATGCACTATACACTTCATAAATATATAAACCATTAAAATGTAGTGGTTCTATTCAATTTATTACGACTCTGTGGGTACATACTAGCTAATAAAATTCATTAGTATATATTGTATTGTACTTATGGTCAAACTAGGTGTAGATATAATATATAAAAATAATTTGTCATTTAAACGTACAACTATCTCATTAAATATTTGATCTAACAAACTGTTTTCGCAATTTTTTTTGCAAATAAAGCAAGAGATTAATAACAAGCAATACGAAAGACCATTAAAAAATATATAAATGATATTTTTAGGATGTTAGTTTTATTAACTGTGACATAATGTGCGAGGTAAAGATTGTTTGGAAAATTAACAGCATATTAGTAATAGTCGCTCTCAATAACCATGAAAATGTTATATCATTTGTTTTTTAGAAAATGTATCAATTGAAGTTGGTACTGTTGTCATAACTGTTAATAAATCGTCTACTGACGTAATATTGACTTTCTGTTTGAAGTTTGATTTTTTATTTTTTTTTTGTGTGAAGCTGTACATTGTAAGGGTCTTCTGAAAAAAAATGTTCTTACATGCTGTTTCCTTGTGTAATGTTTATTCCGCAACTTCTTAGTCAGCTTTAGATCATTTTTAATTAAAGGACAAAGGAAAAACTGAAGATAATTTATATAAAGAGTAGAGCCATCAAACAAACCTCTAGACTACATGCCCTTAAAAAAGAGAGAGCTAGCCTGTTATCTAAATTATAGTTTTATCGATAGTAGGTGGTGCACGAGTATCCGTGTAAGACATCCTTTTTATGTATAGTGTAATAAAATTATATTAATTTATTGAATTTTAAAGTCTTATTGAAACCGATGTCACGTGGTATCACGTCAGAACTTCTGACTATTCTAGGGTTTATTCAAGTTGTATAGGCGAGTAAAAAACCGAACGAACCTTATTATCTACACTACTACGAATCACCGTATGGTTATGTACTACTTATTAAGAATAATATAACATAAAAATATGTATAAATTACTTTTTATAGATTTTCTTACGTTGCTTAAAGGAATCTAATAATTTACAATAAAATAAATGTTAAGTTATATGCTCAGTAACTTTGCTCTCATAGTCTGCTTTAGGCTTCGGACAAAGCGTATTTAAATATGGTAAAATGACGTATTGACTTTATGTTTACGCCATGCAACTGTAAGGCAATAAATCTCTACAAATTCAGAAGTTCCTACGTCACAATCACGTGACATCAATTTGAATGATAGCATGAAATTTACGCTTCGAAAAAATTTTATTTCTCAATCAATTTTTCAGTAATTGATCATATTAATTTATATTTACGTTCCTCTGAGATTACTATAGCGATGGAAGGTATTATTGCATGTCATCCTACTGAGGGCCAGTTCTCTATGTAAAAGTCTACAGAATGCTGTCTCATTCTGCCCGGAATAATTTATTACGTTCATGACGAATAGTTTTTACAGAAATACAACTCGTTGGGCCAGCAATGTATCAGAATGCTTATTTCTTGACGCAATTTGAAGTACTCCACTAAACTATTTTCTGATTCTTTGTCTGAGCGTATTAAGGTAGGTAGTTACTGTAATAATTTGACTGTACACTAATAGTAATGAGCTATAACTTTAGGATCATTGTTTTTCGACGCAACTTCTAACCACAGCAGTTTTCTTGAAAAACCGTCAATGCAGCAATGAATGGAAAAATCAAATTGTTTCAGTTTGTCATATTCATCGATATGCCAAACGAAGTTAGAATCTTGACTACAATACACTTTTCTCTTTAGTTTGTTGCCACGGCTTTGTGATATTTCGTTCACGTCTGCAAACTTTAAAACTTTGTAGACGGTTTCAAGTTTAACAGACAAATTGGATTTTTTTTTAATTTGAGCTACAACGCTCTATATCCAAGATTATACCCAGGGGATTCTAACTTACTAACGATAGCAGCATATATATATTTTAAGGAACTTTCACATATATTTCTTCTTTTCAGTCCCATTCTGCACAAATACCGTGTCCATTTGAGGTTCGTCTTGTACTGATTGGACTTTTTAATTTTAGTTGTTCCCTGTTTTGCCTTGCTCTTTACTTGTGCTTTACCGTTCTTCCTCTGTGGGTGTAGTCTATTTGGACTCCCATACGTCGATTCTTATCCCTGGCTTTCCCCTTACGTCCTGTCTTCTGATGTCAATCATTACTTGTCCGCATAGCTTGTCTAGTTTGTCTTCTGATGGATCGTGTAGGTCCGGTTCTTTCTCTGCCTTTATGCTCATTGTGGCGGTAGGTTTCGTTGTCGTACCCTCTGTGGGTTCCGTTGTCCTGTTTCTTTTTTCCTCTACGTCTTATACCCTGTTCAGATTCGATACTTGCGGAGTATCGCAGTTTGGTATTATTATTTCTTTTGGTGGGCACAAAGTCGTTGCTGTGACTGAAAAACGTGGTTTCTGTCTGCGTAGCGTGTCGAGCTGCCTCTTACGAAAATTTCGTGGTATTTCGCTTGCTTAAACTGCTGCTCGACTGCTTGTCGTTTGTGCGCCATTTTCAAATCCAGGTTCTTTCATTATGTAACCGAATTTCCCGTCGACCCACTCTTTGGCAGTTACGATTCCGAATAACTCTTTGTCGTATGTAGGGTAACGGAGCACACTCTTTTTGAGACAACGTAATGCATATTCGCACGGTCTGACATTTTCAATCTCGCCCTGACTGAGGATTGACCCCAACGCGTAGCCTGACGCATCTGTTGTGACGATGAAGGGTTTTTGTAAGTCTGGAGCAATAAGTACGGGCTCGCTGCATAGGGCCTCTATAAGGGTTTTGAATGAATATTCCTCATGCTCACTTCATTGAAACTTTGTGCCTTTATTTAGAAACTTTGACAAGAGTTGTGCGATCTTCACGTAATCTTTTACAAAACTCCTATAGTAACCTACAAATCTTAGAAATCGTTTCATATTCTTTGGATCTGTGGAACGTGGGCATTTTTTCGTAGCCTCAATTTTCTTTGGGTTCATTTTCATTAAGCTGTTACCTACTATATGTCCTGGAGCTGTTGCTTCCTTTTCTTCAAAATTAACACTTTTTGAGCTCAATAGACAAATTTGTATTTGAAAATCCTTTTAACAGTCTCGTTAATCGTTCCCTATGTTCTTACAGGTCTGCCACAACAACCATTACATCGTTGAAGTACACTTCTATTTTACAGCCTTGTAAGCCCGCTAGTGCTAATGAGATTGTTCTTAAAATGTATAGGGCGAATCTTTGCATCCCACAGGCATTCTTTTGTATTGATAATGTGCTTCTTAGCCTGAGAATGCTGTTTTATGTGCGTTGTTTTCATGTATCTTGACCTGAAAAAATCCCAATTTAAGACCCACGACCGTTATGTAGCGAGCCGATCCTAAACGCTTTGAAATGTCACTCTGGAATGACACTGGATAACATGAACCTACTGTGACTTCATTCAGGAAGCAGAAGTCTAACTACTCTTACTCTCTTTTCGTTATTTAAGCCTGGTGGTTTTGCAACGATCCATGTATTTGAGCTATATGGGGAGGTCGAGAGCTCGATTATCTCCTGTCAAATATTTTTTTTATTTCCATCTACATTTTTATTGCCGCGGAACATCTATATCCTTTTGCCGTGATTGGCAAAATATCCGTTGTTGTTTTTATCTGATGTTTAACAAGGTGCGCTGCCTTCAGTAAATCCCCGTCAAGGCCAAACACGTATGGGTTCGTTTCAATTAATTTTCTTACGTGCTTCTTCTCTTCCTGATTGCATCCTGACGTGTCAACAAATTGCATAATTTTCTCCACCCTTTTTAATTTTTCTGTAATCTTTCTTTAGACGTACATCCCCCTCTTTGATAAAATTTTCTCTTCCGAATAATCTTATAACTGCTTTACCCAAGTCCTCAACGTCGTCCCCTTCGGAGCTTCTGCTCGAGTACTTTATATTCCACTAGCTCTACCTCTGGGACTGGAACATTTTTTTTTTTAATTACCTATATTGATGCATTGTTCGAATACTTTTCCTCCACGTTCCTCGGCTATGAAGTTTCCAAATAATATACTTTCCTCCATTTTCTGGAGCGGTACTTAGACGGCTACTTACTCATCTTGGACGCTTTTTATTCGCACGTAAATTATGTGTTTCGATTTAGGAGGTATTCTAAAACATTCTGGCTCTAGCAGCGGTATCTCAATTTCGTCTAACTTAACCATCTTTTCGGCGGTGCTCATCTGACCCCGATACTTTTTAAAAGTGTCATATACTACAATTTCATCCACGTTAATAGGAAAGTCGTGAGGAACTACGTGTAATCTGCACTCTAACCCATGCAGCTGAGCTTGTAATGTGCCCAGTGCCTTGATAATTTGTCCTTTGACCGATGGTGGTTTGTTCTTCATTAAATTTGTTTTAATTATTTTTTTTTTCTAGCTTTTTAGGAAAAAACGAAAAGAGCAAAAAGTTTTCCAGGTTGCGATTTGGCTCTAAAATAATAATTTTTAATAGTCTTCACATACCAGGAAAAAAATTGAATTTTGTCACTGACTACTTTTAATGATCACAGCTGTCAATCAGTCAGTGCCAAGATTTAACTTTGTTTTCGGTATGTTAAAGCTTTTAGAAAAGTATTATTTTGAAGCGATATTTCAACCGGAACAACTTCTTACTGTTTATGTTTCCGTCTAAATAGCTTACAAAAAGTTAAGACAGATTTTATGAAAAACAAACTGCCATCGAACGGCACTGACCACATACATCTAGAATTATAGATTTTTAGACAATATACAGTGTAAAAAATCCACAAATCCTAATTCTCAATATGCAAACTTGCGGCACACATTTTTTTCACCTCAGGATCTACCAATATCATTGATACTGGTAGCAGATGTTTCTTAGAAAAAAAAATCTTAATATTTTACTGTTTTTTTTTATTCCAGAGACAGGAAAGCTAAACGATTAGAAATGGCTTACAAGGCCCAATAAGTAACATGGACAGAAGTTACACCTGCATAGCCATGTGCAAATGCAATGCACATGGAAGAAAGTCAAACTTATAAAAACTCTAGATCTTTGGTTTAAGAAGCTAGCATAAACTCAAGATTAAAGTTTCGCTATAAAGCTATTAGAAGTAACTCTTTTGAGGTAAAATGGTTCTCTTCCACGTCCTCTTAATTTTCATACAGACAACATAGGTCTGATGTATTTTTTTATAGTAAACAAGAATATTGAATTTGAACCCTTGCAACTTTGAGCGCTTTGCGACGTACAAAACGCAATCACGATTCTTGACAAAAAAAGAATTATCTTCGCTTTGTGCATGCTAGGACAAACTTTTTTTTTGGCAGCTTTCAAGATGTTAAAAATAGAAAGCTCAATTTTAAAAAGGAACAAAGTCATATAGTTTCATACGTGCGTAGAAAACTTTTTTTGTCGAACATATAGTTATGAAATTATCCGAAATTAATTGTTTACCCTTTACTACCCTAAACTAATTTTTTGAATTTTCCGGCTTGTACTGATCAAAATTTGATTGTGAGATATTTATTGTCGTTCAAAAAACGTGGCTTTAACATTAAACGCTGTTTGCAGGTTAACATAGTAGGGATTTGAATGAAACTATTTCTGCAGGGAGAGTCGATTTCTGCAAGATCTGCTGTTTTTTATATATTTTTCTGCTCTGCCGTCTAGGCTATGGTGAAGCTTCGCCTGCCTGCTCACTTTGCTCGTCAACACCCCTAAAAAAATATATTATTTTATACATAAGTAGGTATGTAGATATTAATTTTTTAGTTAATTTTGATGAAAATAACTTCAGTTTATTTCAGATATAATATTTTTCTTCAAATTCTTGAAAATATATTTAGAAGATTAAATATATGTATAGAGATTATTTAAACAATTTTTATTAAAACAAACAATCCATCATGTGATAAGGTAATCATTTTCAACAGGGTTGAAAAAACTAGTCATTTTTCAATAGGTATTGTCACAATACCGTTTTAAAATATAATTTCTTAATAAGTTTCTACCGCAATCTGGACATATTTTATTCGTGTCATCTTTATGAGTTGGAATATGTCTGTTTAAAAGTGTTTGTCTCTTAAATAGTTTGTCACAAAAAATTACGTTAATAATTTTATTGTTCTTGTGTTCTTTTTTGTGCCTTATAAAATACTTTTAGGTTTAATAACTATGTTATACTCGTTACACTCCATATAATGATTTTAATGAGTTGACTCATGAATTTTTAGTGCTTCTTCAGTTCCATACATCAACAAGCAAAATTTACTTTAATGGGCTAATGTCGAATCGCAGCTGAAAAGAAAAAGCTTTTCGAGTTGCAGCTGAGCAATAACCATTGTTTCTCAATTAGTGTCGCATTGCGGCTAGGCCTTTTCTTTATTACTGTCGCACTGCGGCTAAGTGACTTTCCAATCGCTAATTGATGTATAATGGCATAAATCTGTCACTCTTTACCCGGGCTTCAGCTTCGCACTCTTTAACGAACAAAAAAACTGGCGTGTTTAATAAATGGGTTCAGTAAATCTGTTATGGCCATTTAGGCCCTCTTCAGCATACATAAAATCACCCAAGTAAACATTTTTGGAATAAAGTTTTTATGAGATTACATTGAGTGCTTTCCCCTTGTCGATATTTTAACATTTCATTTTTCAAGAAATTTTTTTTGCTCTTGCATCGTTTTCGATTTTGTATTACTACCTCGCATTTTTATGTATACTCCTAATTGAACATTTTTAAGTAACAAAACAAACGTAAATAAGATAGGGTTTGATGAAGGAAGCTCTTGACTTATATGCGAGTGGAATGATTTACAGTTGTTTGTAGTGCAACAAATACTATTTAAAAATACGGCGCTTCTTTTACAACAAAGTTGAATAATGCGTAGTCACAAAATGCATGAATCGCAGTATTGTCTAGTGATATACTCATTAGATCCTCTACAAAGCAGTTCTCAACCTCTTCTGGGTCCAGAAAAGGCAGCCTAAAAAAGCTTTCGGTTTTTATGCAGCTTCCTTTGCTCAAGCTCTTGGATTATTCGCTACCAGCTCTGGCCCAGATGAAATCGACACGCCCCGATGTTTTTACACTAAAAACTATTGTTAATAGCATTGTGGTTTGGTAGTTAAAAATGCACGTGGATAGTTTTGCCCACAGAATATAGATAAGTTCCAACTGAAAATATAGAACTACATTCTGTATGGAATTTCTTATGTAAAACCTATATAATTACATATGGCATAACATGTGGCAATACATAATGATGTTTGGATTAGTAATGGCATACATAGTTGTATGTGGAAAAACATATAAAATTACAAGTTGAAATTAAAAAAAACAATTTTTATTCAAAAATAATTACAAAATAAAGTTTAGTGTTATTTACTATAAATCTATGGTATTACTATCCGAGTGATAATTGCAAAACAGTGGCTTTCAGCTGATTTATCTTATATTTGAGAAAATAATATTTATTTATTTTTTTTTAATTCCTGAAATAGTACTTGAACCCTCCTATTTGGAGATTGTCATCGGGATGGTAACACCTATAGTGATGAGTAAATAGCGCAAGACTCAAATGTGTAATTATTTTTGAATGAACAAATTTTTTTCATTTTAAACTTGAAACTCCATATGTTTTTTCACATGTAATTACATATGACATTATCATTCCAAAACTCTTCATTTTTACTTAAAAAATTGCATACAGAATGACGTTCTATATATTCAGGTGGCATATGCATAAAAAATGAGAGTAACACATCAAAACCATAATATCAGGTCTTGATCAACTAAAACAACATAATGCATGAGAATGCATGTACTGTAAATACACTACCAACCTAGCTGTGATTCATCCTAGGGATGGAAATATTTATGGATTTCGAAAATCATTTTGAAAATTTCGATTTTTATAAACGACTAGCCCGATTTCAATTTTAAACTAAAAGAGCACAAAGCAGTGCACTAGTTTCAGGACTTTCAATAGTCGCTGCTTGCGGCTTATTGTTGATATTCCTATTTTTTTTTTTTTTTATTATTGTGTATTTCCTACCCGTACACCAGTTACAACTGATTTTTACGGGCACCCTCTACCACCTCTGTGTGGAGGGTGTTGATCCTAAATCCCAACTAAT
>JAPYYV010004608.1:0-23219 GCA_030522625.1 Copidosoma aretas
GTTAATTTTTTTGATATATTAGTGACTGGAAAAGGACTGCAAACGTGCAGTCGAAACGTCATCAAAGAATAGATAAAAAATAAATTGAACAGTATTGCCCTTAAAACAAGTTTATTTATTTAAGACAGGCTACTCTTAACACGTTAGATACTTTGAAAATTAATCTGCTTTTGATAAGTGGTAGTGCACTTTTAAACTGAAACGTCGCGAGGATGACATATATAAGTGCCTTGTAGGAAGTTTTTAGTTTTACAACTATAAACTAAGCAAAATATCCTTACGAAAGCGATACGTGCTGACCATGTGTTTTGAACTTCGTAGCTCGCTTCGGTTGTACTTAGATACCTTCACGAGTCACGAAGAACAAAGTCAGCACTGTTTAGGGACTTTGGTTTCTAGCAAAACCAAAAAATATTTCTAAAATAATATTACTAAATGTTCATATTTTGATTAGCTAATGAAGACAGTGATTATGTTAAATATATAAGAAAAAAAATGAATATCAGATTTAACACTTAAAGTCATCACTAAACAGCAATACTCGCGACCCTTTTGAGCCTATCTAGCGACACTCGCCACGCCCCGAAAAAAACAAACAGCACTCGCTGCCATCAAAGAATGAAAAGCATCGCTAGCTGCACTCAAACAATAAGAAACAACACTTATGACCACTTCGACAAAAAAAATTAATATAATATGAGTATACAACCAAATTACTTCGGGTAATTGATACTCTAATAAACGAAAGGTTGGTAATTATCAACTATTAACCAAAATCCCGAATTTCTTACACCTTTAAAAAAACATTTAAGAAATATGGAAAAAATAGTATCAGTTGATTTCTATTTGAAAAATTTTTTGGAAACATCATCAATAAATTTGATGTACCAGTTTAACGGAAAGAATAAGGCTAAATCAAAAAGGACCTTATGTAATTTTTTTTTTAATAACAGGTAATAATTGATTTTCTATTATTTTTTACAGTGAATACATGTATATATTTATTTTATTTAGTTCGATGCATAGTTGGGATGAAAGAAAGTTTAGAAAAGGAGACATATGCGTAACATCAGCGCACTATTAAAGTCACTGCGTCAAAAATAAAATTTGGTTCATACTTCACATCAGTCAATAAAAGGTATCAAGACTGCGTAGTTTATATCTTCAAAAAAATACACTTGGCTGTCTGAAGTTTCAAACCAAGTTCACACCGTAGTTACTCATTGCGATCTGTATATTGTCATTACAGTGTATGTAAGATATTGTTTGATGGGAACAATAATTTCTCCAAAACTATGAACTAGCCTCTAATAAATCAGTAGCATAAAGTATGTTATTATTTTTTTCTTATACCTTTTCAATCTGCTCAATTATTAAGGTGGCTTTATAAGCAAATACAGCTATAGCTAGAGAAAAAGTGGACCGCCATCTGGCCTTGCAGGGCTGAAAAGAGCACTAAAGTGACGTACAGCTAGCGGCCCAGGGAGTGGGCTGCCTGGCGTTTTATTGCAGACGCTACACAGCTCACTGTAGCACAGCAGTATATCCACCTATAATGCGTCAATTGAACTATACACGTGGATCAGCGCACGAGCCTACTAGTAGCTCAGCTGGCTCTCCACTCTAGTGTGCCTTGTACTCCACAGTAAGTCTCTTCGTGATCCGCATGTATGGTAGCTCAGCCGTGCCACCTATGGGGCAGTGTACGTTCCACTTTTTTCCCCGTGTAAACTCTAGAATTAATTTCCAAGTAAGTTGTGCAAATATAATAATATGAATATCATTTTTATATGACAGGAAAGTAATCTTTGTGTGGAAGAAGAAATTTTGTTTTTTATAGTATATCCTAAGATATTGTCAATCATAATAATACCTCAATAAATCTAATAGGCAAATTTTTTATTTTTATCCGGTTATAAAATCACGAAGCTCGTTTGATTCCGAAAATGATTTAAGATGGAGTCAACGCAAGAAATTTTTTCAAATAACTAACGTGTCTTAAGTTACGTGCAGTTGCTTGTACGGAAACGTAAGTTTCTACCAGTTTCCTTACCATTTTGTATATATATATCTGCACGTAACTTTGCAAATGTTGATTATTTGAGAAAATTTGTCACGTTGACCCTATCTCAAATCGCTTACGGAATAAAACAAGCCTTGTTCTATTCAAATCCGATAAAAATTGACAATTGACCATAAGATTAATTAAGTTGTTTTTATAATTAACGATTTCTTAGCATGTATAATAAAAGATAAGAAATACATTTTTTATGTACACAAAGATTACTCTGGTATCATATAAAAATTATGTTTTTGTTATAAGATTTTAACAACTTACTTTATGATAATTCTAAAATATAGCTATATCAGATTATGAAACCTCTTTAAAAAAGTTATTTAAATTATAGCAAAAGTTAAATTATCCACATTACCAATGTGCATCAAAATTTAATCTACCTATTACTCTGAGTTACATGATTAGTTTAACCTCACACTATACCATTATTTTATAAATAATTAAATATATGAACTCAAGTATTACAAGTTTACATTGTACGCCAGATGATTGAATTTACTTAGTAAATATCGTACACAGTGAAATTGCTACCTCTTACATTTTATTGTTTAGTGATGACTAGATTTTTTTTTGTACAATAAAAAAAGCTACAAAAAGTTGTTGTGAAATTAAAAAATATAACATTTACTAAATTTTTTAATGAAGATACATAAGTTTTTGATGCCCATCATTTATTAATGAGTATAGTTTGTCTTGCAATCTATTATAAAATTTTTTCCATGAGCTATCAGCTGTACTTTATAATGCTTAAAGTTACATTTACTGATTTACTGTAGATAATCATAGTACTGTTATCTCGTGATGATCTTATTGTTTGGTCCTCAACAGTCTTATATATTGAACGCATCGCTTTCGTTTTAAATAAGCCACAAAATAGTAAATAGTAAATAAATATTTACTAAAATTCACATGTAATGTTGTCATACTTTTGTATTATAAGATTTGGGTGGGAGGTGATCAAGTTTTTTAACTAAGCGTCGAGAACTTATTTTTATGTCCAGCGATCGTTATTTTTGTATCTCAGTTCGGTAACCGTAGTCTAACTCAACTAAACTTAACTAAAACTTGATGACTCCACACAATCCTTTTTTTAAACATTGTTATAGCAAATTCTTAATGTTTTAACATAAATGATTATTTTATAAGTTTCAGCTTTTTCTTTTGATATTTTTCTCGGATTTTTTGCTTTCATTTCTCAAGTTTTATTGTTAGCTCAATAAAATCACTTTTTAGACCAAAATTCATCATAGCGCGCTTGTATAGTGAGTAAACTGGGAAAAATGAAGACGCATTACACGCATTCTTTACCTTGCCGTGTAATCGTTCGAGAAGAAAAAAACTGGTTGCATTGTGCAGGCGCGGAAGACAGTGGAATGGCCGGAGGGGCAGTTGGGCAGGTGGGTTAGTGTGGAAGAGAGAGAGAGTGCACATAAGGGGAGGGGGACCAGCACTAAAGTAAGTCTGAAAATGTATAATCCAAGCATTGTGAGTGTGTATGTATATGTGTGTGTAAGCGGCGATTATATATGAGGAAATCCATTAAGGCCCAGCCACTAGACGCGCGCGGTGCATTTTTCCAGTAGAACACGCTCTGTTTAATTCGCTCACAGAGGAAGATAACTCACTAAAAACAATATCTACACATATAAATCGATAGATTTTGATCTGCTCTTTTTAATGATGCAATTAGTTTTTGGATTTAACCTTTTTTCCATAGAGAAAATCACGATTAAAGTTCAAAGCATTATTGCGGAAAAATGAATTTAAAAAATTTTTTTTTTCTTGCACCATTTAAAAAAGCAAGTATCCCTCAAATTTTAAAGTTAGAAGGGCAAAAAAAAACGAGTGGTAAACAGACAAAAGTGGCAGCGCGTAGTCGGGGGTATATGTATTGTATGTTTTTCTTCAATTTCTTGTTTGTTTATCACTCGTTTATCTTTTGCCCTCGCATCTTGAACATCTAACGGATTGTAGTTTAAGACTTGCTCTTCCGAATGGTGTAAGAAAAAAGAATTTATAAAATGTATTTTTCCGCAATAATACTTTGAACTTCAATCGTAATTTTCTCTGTTAAAAAAAAGTTTTATCTAAAAACCGATTGCACCAGTAAAAAGACCAGATCAAAATCTATTGATTTATGTGTTTGAATATTTTTTTTAGTGACTTATCTTTCTCTGTGAGCGAGTTGAACAGATCGTGTTCCTCTGGAAAAATGGAACGATTCCTAACCATATAATTAAATTTGAAGAACTGTGCTAAAATTTTACAATTTCATCAGTTATAAAACATTATTTCTAGCTTCCCCATTTTTACAAAAACAAGGAAGCTCTTAAGAAATGACTTTAAAGACTTTAAACACAATTTCTCAATGATGAATTTAATAAAAATTTCTTGTTTCGTATTTTATTTTTTACGAGACCACGAAGTCGTCCCTGGATAGTGTTGACTGCGTATTTTGTAACTTCGAGCAGATACAACCAATCGGAGGTGTCGAAATGCAGCAGAAGCGTGAGACAAAGTTAAAACATCGATTAACAGAACAGCTTCCACTTCCTTGACTTATAATTATAAAAGGAAGTTTCCGACGCTTTTTAGTTCTGTAGTCTGCTGCCGCTCATCAAGTGTGGTTTAATAATTATTAGGTAGTGTACTGCCACTCATCAAGTCCAGTAATCAAAGTAGTTTGCCACCGCTCATTGAGTGAGGTTAGTTTTTAGTTCATCAAAGTAGCCTGCAATGGTTCATTGAGTGCGGTCTTTGTAATTGGTCACTTTAATAAGTAGCAGAGTGTATGCTTAACGACCGATAAGTGTAATTACTCATAAATACGGTAAATAAATACAGAATTATATCATATACAAGAAGTATTAATAAATAAAGGAGTCATAAACCAGAATAACCAGAATTCATGTATAAATAATAAATTCAAATACCAGAAGTAGTAATGAATAAAAGAATATCAAGTGAATAACAGTAAATTTTGCACAAAATCCCATTTACCGTCTTTCTCTTTCTCTCGGTATAAACAAATTATTTTTGGATAAATACATTGGAACAAACAAGTAGTCGACCATTTTCTAGTTCCATGACCTGTATGTGAATGTAAAACTAGTCCACATCATTTCCAATAATTAATGGTAATAACGTTCGATGATTGATAATCATTATTTAACAGCAAGTTTACTAAATCTATATTTAAAGTTGTTCTTATTTTTAGTTCAGAAATATACTAAAATACTGCTTTGACAGCCGTTTTTGTTTTTAACTTTCAAAAAGCGATTTTGAAAACGCAAATAAAAACTCGAGTTTTTTTGGAAATTTAGTATCATTTTGAATTTCCTTATATACTTTTTACTGAAAATTAAATAGCCGACTAAGCTAATAATAATATCACTTTATGAAATAAATGAGTGAGTACCTTGAATACAAGGAAGTAATAAAAACAATGAATCAGCACAGAAAAATTTGCTATGACTATTCCAAAATGTAATATTTTTCCAGATTTTTGTATTTACTGATATGTAACTTTTATTAAATAATAGTTTCTTATAAATCGGATTTCAATTCATTTGAAATGTCGCAATAATGTTAGAGTTAACATGATTCAATCAAATGTGAAAATTTAGTCCTTTATTTTACACAAAAAGTCATATTTAAATTCATAGTAACATTTGAACATAAATGCAAAATAATGCACTAAAAAAAATTTTTGGTAATCCAATCAGTTGTTTAATTGATTCAATGAAATCATTTTTTCGAACAAATATCTAGTTTATAAGAAACATGTTTGATTGAATAAAAAAATATTTTACAAAAATGTATACTTGGTTCATTACACTTGAAATCTACTGAAATATTTCAAATGAAATTCAGAAGAGTTCAAATCAATAAATTGTCTTAAGGCAGCTATAAAATACTTATTTATTTACATGAAGTTATCATAGATTGATTTCAATAAATAGTTTAAAGTTATTTTACTTACAAAATAGAATAAGTGAATAATTTTATATTAAAAATACATTTTTGAACAATTTATTTAAAATAATTATTATAGTATGTTTAATTTTTGGCTTAATGTTAACATATCAATTGCACATACTCTAAATGGTTTTTATTTCAAGTTCTAAGACAATAAGTGTGAGTTTTTTACACAAGGAGATCAGTGGAAGTCTTAGCTTAGCGGTGAACGTCTCGGCATCTCACGTGGGAGGTCTGAGTTTGAGCTCAACCATCGTCGAAATTTTTTTATTTATTAATAATCGTATTCCAGTTTGTAATAATTAATAATAACTATCCATAGTTCTGCATACATACTTTATACCATTATTACTTATAATAATAACCAATAACAATTATAGTGAAATATAATATTAATTAATATGACATATCGCTAATCACATAACCTGATAATTTGAAATAAATATTTTATTCAATAGATTCTCTGGTCAAAGTTAAAAATATATAATATTAAAGAAATTTCGTAACACTAGTAAATTATAATAACAATAAACATGCCTGTTTTTAAACTATTTTCTTTAGAAGCTAAATATTGTATTTTTTCAATTAAAAATGGATTCCTCTTTTAGAAGTTAATATCACTATTATCATCACTATCATCATATCATTATTATCATCATCATCATCCTCATCATTATCATCATCCTTATCATCAGCCTCATCATCATCATCATCATCATCATCATCATCATCATCATCATCATCATCATCATCATCATCATCATCATCATCATCATCATCATCATCATCATCATCATCATCATCATCATCATCATCATCATCATCACTATCATCATCATATCATCATCATCATTATCATCATCATTATCATCATCTTCTCATAGTTTAAGGTAGTTCATGCGGATTGATATACATAATTAATTTATACTAAACAAATTTTATGGCTATAGTGTATGCGCCACACATTTCATTTGTTTTTCGACACTGGTGAGTCGACCATTTTATTTCATAGAAAAAAAATGTGGCAAAATTCTCACATTAACATTGTTTCTTGTGTAAATTTATTTATAAGTCCTTACTACTTGTTTATAGTAAATTATAATTGAAAATGTAATATTTTATTCCATGGTTTTTTTTATGATGAATAGATTTCTAACTAAGAAGTAAAGGGTAAACCATCAAAATTTTAAGAAAACCTAATCATAATACTACATTTTAAGCGGATGACCAATATTGAGTATGGTAGAGCGATCAAAAATGAATTTATTTCTATGTCTCATAATATTACAATTATTTATGTCTCTAGCAATAATTTTTATCATTTTTACTAATATATAATTTGATATATTCTGTTTTACTCAGCGTTACCACCAGGGCCCTTCGCTTGATACGGCACCAAACGCATGAGCGACCTTAAAGCAATATAGTTTAATAATAAACAAATATTATCACGACAAAAAAATTTATTTATATTTTAAGTAATAGGTTCTTAAATAAAAAACAAAACTTATTTGGAAATCCAAAAGTATTTAAAACGCTTTTAAAAATTTGAAAAATTTTTTTAAAAAAATTCAAACTGCATTTGAAAATTCTAACCTGTTTTGTAGGGAGCTTCATAATATTTTCTCAAATTGCCTAAGGCTATTTTTAACGTTGTACAATATACATATGTTAATGCGTACACAATATAATATATATAACAATTATATATGTGCGCGCCACTGCACTGTTATCTATATATTCCAAAAAGGTATGTAAAATACATTTTACACTGCTACTGCTTACTGGATCGTGCGATCTCTCTCACACTGTCTCGTACCCTACGTTTGGGTCATTTTACATCTCCTATTTCCAATACTATTCTACATCTCAAAGGAGAAGCAGAAAAGGCCAAAAAAATAATTTTATGTGATTCCTGAAACGGAGTAAAACATTGTTAAGAGGTTTAGTACGAAATCAAAGTACGACCGCAATTTTCCGTATGTAGAATATGTATAAATTGATATAATCTGGGTTGATAGTTATTATCTTAAAAAAAATTTAGTTACGATATGAGTATAAACGTACACTTATTACTTTAAAAATTTGTATAACAACGTAACCAATAAAACAACAAGAAAAATTGCATTCCTTCATATGCAAAGCTATAAAGGCTAAAATAACAATTTTTCACTGATTTCTGTAAGAGACATAAATATTGGAGCCCAAAAAAATGTAGATCAGTCGATATAAAATAATCGCATCTCATTGTTAATTATTTTTTACTGCAGTATTTTATACTTTGTTATTTCATTGTTATATTTGATTTTCCTAAATTGGACGCAAGAACTTCGTTCTTACCGGGGGTCCCGCGACCCGCTTATGTTTTTTTTGCATTTTACTCAGTGTCATTCTGTAGAAAACATATTAAATAAATAAATGTTTCTATATTACTTTTTTCTCATATCTATTTTAAGATTATCTTCTTATTTTTAAGTTCATCATTCTTCTCTGATATTGAGACTGGAAGATTTGATCCAGCGGTAGACAGAGATCTTATACAGTAGTTATTATGAAATATTATATCCAACTCCTGAAAGTCAATCGAGCATTGTTATGCAAGACATTTATCATGTGATTTTTATTGTAAAAAAAATGTTATAAGTAACGTACGGAAAAAATGCACATGCGTTTGGATGAACTTCGCTTTTTCGGTTGTAATCAATCACATTCTTATAAGCCTTTTTAAGGAGATCTATTTTCTTATTGCACTGGCTCGCAGTAATATGATGATCTTTGTACATTATTTCGAATGAAGTTCGGTTTGAAACTTTCTGGTAGGTCATTATTCCAAGTTCATAGTACCATTTAGATCCTTGTACAAATTTAGAAGGCATGGAGTGAATTCATGGCTTCAAGAAAAACTTGTTTCTTTCACTATTCAAAATTAGATAAAAAATGTTCAAACAACCAAACCAATGAGGCCTCTTACTTGGAATATTTTCGAATATCTTTGATTACATGGTCTGAAACATATTTTTTCCTCTTGCTTCGTCATAGCTTGCGTCTTTTTAATTATTGGTGATGCGATCTCTTCAGACCCTCCTGGCTGTCATTGCTGTAGTTTCTTCCGTCTTATTAGTGAAAACAGTGAAATGTAATTACGAGTCTAATAAATGTAGATATTTCTGCGAAAGTCTTGCTTATAGTAATTATCTGCGAAACAATTTCATGATATAAAATAAATGAATAGTATATAGCCTTAAAAATAAACGATTTAGACCATGTTAAATACGTACTACCTAATACTTGTAGAAAACTTGATTGCTAACGTAGAGTGTCTGTTTATGTTCTGTAGGGTGAGTTTAATAAATTATTTCGTTTTAGAATAACTATAAGTCCTCAAATAATTGTCAAGCAAGGTAGTAAAAAACTAAATGTCTAAAAAATAATTCGGATTTTATTTTTCTAATATTTTATTCAATGAACAATACATAAGAGGCGTTTCATGTCAACTGACCCAGGCACGCAAGCTCAAAAGCTCCTACTTTTTAGTCAACGATTATGAGCATGCAACGTACTAAATAAAAATATGAAAAATTCGGGATTGACGTATTTTTTTCTCAGATTTTCGATGAAATCATCAGAATTGCAAATAGCTATATAATCAAAAAATCAAATAAAAAACGGACAGCGTTATATCTCGAAAAGTCTATTTTTTTTTATAGTAGTTGACTCAAAAACCTACTTCAAAAATTTCCCAAACTTTAGAGATCACTCCGTAATACTGCAAGTCATTACTGGTTAAAATTTTTCAAAGATTGTTTGTGCTGTTTTAAAGATATGAAGCTTCAAAGTTATACTCGAAAAGTATAGGCTAACATCGCAAAAAAAATGTTATCCTTGAAAAACCCGCTTAACAGATATTTAAAAAAAATAAATATGTGACTTTCGATACCTTCGAGAACAATGTATTCAACTATTGAAGTATTTTCCGTGCTGTTTATTAAATATTTCCATTCTTATATGATTTTTTATGCTTTTAGCATATCTGTATAGTGATAAAGTTGTTCTTAACTTTCTAGACTATACGAAAATTTCATAATATCTCTTGTACTGTCTGTGATTTATAAGTTTTTTAGTATAGTTTACTTTAAATTTACCTAATTAAACAATCATTTTTATAAGAAATATTGATAACTTATCAATTAATACAGGTTGTGAACAACTTAATCGCACCAATTACCTTAATAGTTCCAATGGAAGACTCACGTCTTTTCACGTCAATTAAGGGGCTCCTCCCAATACAGAAAAACTATAAAAAACATCCGAAAATCGAATAATTTAAGCTTTATAGTCACTTTGGTGATGAGTGATAAAACCTTTAACAGACGCGTTATTCTTGCCAGAAAGTTTTTTTAATATTAAGGATATGATTTCCTAGTGAAAGTAAGGAATTTACCTTAACACTGTAGTTAAAAGAAGTGGCGTGGTGATGGCAGATTCGGAGAATCACGCATAACTTTTAAATAAACTATTATTTGTTTTAAAAATATGAAAATTTGCAGTTAGGGATTTTCAGGCTTACCAACGATAAACCTATTATGAAATTAATCATGATTCGTACAGTGGCAGATTTAATATGGCTGCCATAACCTCAAAGAAAAGTTAAAACCTGTATAAATTATATAAAAACTTATTAAGGAGTTTTTAAGATTACAATTTATCAATTGAGTTTCAAATCAAATATAATTTACACAATGGCAGATCCAAACTGGTTACCATAATCAATACCTATAGTATATCTTATAACATCAAAGACAAACGATAGATCTTTTTTGATTCTTTTATAATCACTAGGAGTTATTAAATATAATAATTATCATCGTCCGACTGTAGGTCACAAAATAATTTTCATCATCATCGGAAAAGTTTTCGTCTTCATCATCATCTACATTTAGATCTTCATTATTATGTTCGTTTAATTCACATTTAATCCTACATCATTTTCCGAATGTGTATGCTCAATTAAATTATTTATTGCTTTATTACTCGTGCTAAAATAAATACACTTATGTTGTAAACACATTTGATTTCTTTTATTATAATCTTAGAAAGTGATCGTAGAAAGTAGAGAACCAGTACGTCATCTTCATTGATAATTTTAAGGGGATAAACAAGTTTTTTTTATAAGTTTAATCCCTTATTGTGCGAATTAATGTACAGCAATAACAAAAAAGTAGGCATTTAGTATTGTTACCACGTATTGATGATTACATTTCACGAATTCTTGACCTTAGAGTATTTTAATTAATTTAATAAAGAAATTTCACCTATCTCTTTTAATTTAAGGAAAAACGTATGAGGTTATCTGTATGTACATACGTTTATCTCCCGTTACCATTTGTCCCCTGAGATATAATAGGATGAAAAACCTTTGAATGGCACCGAAAGTTTATTAATAGTGTCTTTATTTGGTTTTCAGAACTATTACCATGTAATATTTCCCATTTTACTTCATATACGTAAATTTGATCGTAAAATACTTACGTTTCTATCAAAAATATTTGATCATTAATAAATAATTCTCTCTTTTTATGATGCCTTAAGCAATCTCCCACAGAAATTAATGACAGTTTTGGATCGGGCATCTGCAGAGCTTTATGAAATACGTCGCTTATTCGAACTTCTCTATTATTTTGACGAGAACTTAGGACCATATGTTTTCTGTATACTTTATGCCACGACTCTTGCGCGTTATCTGCATAAAATGCTAGTAAAAGTTTTGAGAGCTTTGCAATTTCACACCCATGTCAAAGCAATTTATGCAAACTCGGACTCATACGAGCTCGAGAATATTTCTTGTACTATAGTTAGTACGTTTTTGCACAGGAGGGTTCCAACTCGGCAATATTTATTTTTTTTACTGTTGAATATAAGCACAGTTAAACTAAAAAGATCTGAAAGTAAGGGACATAAAATATTCTGGGACTAAAGTAACTCGGAAAGTTGGGAGTCTCACAACACCGTACACATTAAAGTATATGACCCCCAAAGAAGTTTAAGGCGCTGTATCTTATAATTGAGGCTGCAGAACTCCTAACTTATATCTGAAGCTAATCAAACTTCTGGGGAGTCAAATATTTCTAGAGCCTGATTTTGCGGACTCCCAACTTAAGCACAATGCAGCACAAATATTATAGAGCTCGAAGACTTCTGATATTTGGAATTCTCCCGATTTACAATTTTTTTCTGTGCTAACAATAATACGCTCACCTACTGGTACCAATAATATTGATTGATATATAATTCATACAAATGAAAAACAATATGATGAGCTATTTTTCTCGTTCTGCTATGTATAAGTAGCATGAATTATACGTACATTTTACATAGTCAAACCTAAGCAATCCAATGTTATTGCTTACTCGTACTGTTTTCAATAAATAAAATAGTTTACATCTTTTACAAGTAAAGCTTAGTATTTTATTCAATTCCAGTCGCTTTATTAGGCTAAAACTAACATCCTTATTTTAGTTGCTAGATAGAATAGGCAAGTAAAATTTCTACGTCACGAAAAAAAGAAAGTCCAAGAACACGTTGTAATAAAAAAGTACTGGATTTTTTTCCTTCAAATTTTGAAAGATTCATCGTGAGAAATCACAAAATATTCTTTTTTATCTATTAGGAAAAGTACAGTTTCAATTTTTTTTTTTTCCTTTTTGAAATTCCTACGTGGATATTCTACGTAGAATACAAGTGGATTCCATGAGTATTCTACGCAGATTCCATGTGAATTCTAGGTAGATTCTGATCAATTTTTCCTGTGGACTTTTGCAGTGGGGAGATGACCAATCGACTTGAAAAATTTACGTTAAATTATGTTTAAATGGTTATTAGCAATTATACGACCCCATTTTGCCTTTATCAACATATAAATGAAAAAGTTGCACTTGTAAATCATCCTCTGATCAAATTTGAATTTCTCTTATACCGTTAATTTTTTTTATTCTTTATTTTGTTTGTTTTTATACTGTTGACTATCACAGTGACTTAAGAGAAGTCTTAGATCTTTATTGTTCATGCGTTTGGTCTCTGTTTTTAAAAGCTTTGATTATTTCTCACAAAATTTTGAACGATAAAGTGTTGAATGTGTTTGAAAAGTCTGGTAATAGTATTGATAAATAATAACCTAATATCCATGAACAATAGTAATAAACTGTTTACGTATACAAAATTCTAAACAACTTTTTCGTCAACTATAATTATTAACGTTCAAGGAAGAAACGAAGCTTTGAAAATGGAGATCGAATGAAAAACACAAAACTTTTAAGATTATCATAGATTTCTTTTAATAATTCTTGGATTTAAGATTATAGGTAATGTTTTTAATACAATGATAAAACTTTACCTATGCAAAATAATAGTCCGTTTATATTTACCAACCTCTTGACATGAGTATTGCCTTGTATATGGAAAACAATAAATTAAAAGTAAGCAAAAGAGCTATAAAAAAAATGCAAAAAGAAAGTGCCTGCAAAATATGAAAAGAATATACATATTTTATACAATTTTATAGTAAACACATTTTATATTGTTGTTTAACAGTTTCTACTTTCTTAACTTTGTCTGAAAAACTTGCATTTATTTAGTAAGACATTTTTTTGGGCAATGCACTATACGCATTTTTGCACGTGCGACTGAGTAGGCTTTTTTTTCCTCTAAGACAAAGTATTAATCGAGGTATTTTACATATGTGTATAAAATACGTACATGAGCAGACGCATATACTTATTTAAACTAGTTGTACTCAACACTCCTCCTTAACTATTTTATTTCCTAAGAAAACAAATGTATGTCGATTAAGTGCCTTGGTTAATATATTAGCAAGTTTATCTGAACTGCTGATGTGGCTCAATTGTATGATTTGCCTATGATGTGTTGCACAATAAATTTTCTAGGTATTTCTATGTGCTTCTTGCTTCTTGACACTTTACCTTAACAAGTGCTTTTAATCATATGAATTGCAAACTGATTGTCTATGTAAAGAGTTGTTGGGTCATCCAGAGCTTTGTTGAGTTCTTGTCCCAAGCGTCTGATCCAACTTATATCATCGATTGACGCAACAGCTGCTCTCTACTTAGCTTCTGTGATTGATGTCGCTACGAGACGTTGTTTTTACGCATATCAGACGATAGGTCCACCTCTCAAGATTAAGACTTCGGTCGTTGAATGTCTGGTTATAAGATCTCCAGCATCTACGTGTGTGTAAGTTTCTAATTCAGAGTCTCCGTTGAAGCTGATTTTTAAATACGGTGTTTTCTTTAAATATTGAAATATTCTTTTTACTATCTTCCAGTGTCTTATCATGGGCTTGTTGTTGTATCTGCTAAGATGATTGACAGCAAAACTGATGTCTGGACTAGAAATTGTTGCTAAATACAGCAAACTTCCAATGATTTCTCGGTTCGGTTGACATTTCTTCAATGGTTCATGATTTATAAGGTTTTATTCGTCATTTATTATTCCACGTTCCATAGGAGTCGATGCAGGGTTGAATTCAACAAAACCGTAGCTTTTAATAATTTTTTTGGTGTTTTTGGATTGATGAACAAAAATTCCTTGTAAGTTGTATTGAATTGACATGCCAAGATAGTCTAGATGATTTTTGGTTGCTGTTTCATAACTTAGTTGAAAGACCTTTCCTGATTTTTCTAGAAATTTTTTAATCTGTTTTTCGTCTTTACCTGCTAGTAGGCAGTCGTCGAAGAATAACGTCATAATCATACTAGTATCTTGATTGTAGTAAATGCAAGGGTCATCATCTGTTTCTCTAAATCCTAATTTTTCAAAAAACTTAAATTTTTATCATAAAATTCCCTGGCTGCTTGCTTTACACGTTCAGTCTTATCATCAAATTTTTCTGGTTGTTACATGTTAATATCTTCTTCCAATTCACTGTGTAAGGCAGTTTTAATATCGAAGATCATAAGTTTTAGTTTTTCTGACGCTGCTATGCTAAAAGTTAATCTTATTGATGGATACCTGGCTACAGGGCTAAAAGTTTCAGAATAAATAATACCTTTTTCTTGCTCAAAGCCTCCAACCAAGAGTCTTGCTTCAAATCTTCTGTCTTTTTTCTTGCGAAGTACCCAACGACATATCAGTGGTTAGATGTGACTTGGTAGTTTTACTAGTTTCACTTACAGCCTTTCTCCAGTTTGAACCTTTCAAGGCTTCCTTGATTGAGATATCTGATTCACCAATCATAGCAAAGTTAATGACATAATTAGCATACCGGGCAAGGTGTCTCGAATTTTCACGACTACGTAGACTTATTACTGGTGGACTATTTTGTGGGTTGACACACTGCGGATTTCCATTTACGTTGTTGTCTTCGTTCTCACCTTCTTCGTGGTCATTGTCAGATTCTAGTGATTCATACTTCTCATTTGATACTTCAAATTGATCCTTAAAATGAAGTCTAGTCTCGACATATCTCTTCCTAATTTTCAACTTTTCTTTGAAGATTAAATTTTCTGAGCGTATTACATCATCTTTTTCTTCAATATAGACCCAGTAACTTGGTGCATCTAAGTCATAACCGACGATTATTTCTTTTTGCGACTTTTTGTCTATCTCGCCTCGTTTATGCTTTTGTACAAGAACATAACATTCACTTCCAAAGACTTTCATTCTATGTATGTCCATTTGACGTCTTAACCATAATTCTGCGGGGGTTTTTCCTTGTACTGAGCTAGTTCCTGTGTGATTTAATGTAAATACAGCATAACTAATGGCTTCAGCCCATAACTTATCACTTACATCTGCTGCATAAAGTACTTGTACGTGCAGCCTCGACTACTTTTCTCATTTCCCTTTTAATACGTCCATTTTTCTATTGCGTGTAAGTGCATGTTTTAACATAAAGTAAACCCAGTTCTTCTAAGAGTTTTTCAGAGTTAATATTTTTTATTTCCGTTTCATTGCCAGACTTCAATATTTTTACTTTTCTTTTAAATTGATTTTCTACGAGTTTCATAAATACCTGTAAGTTATCATAAGCTCAATCATTAGACTTAAGAAAATATACTGTCATGAAATCAGAATAGTCATCCTGGAATAGGAGAACATTTTTGGCTCCTCCTAAAGATCTCACCTAGATCAACATGAATAACATTACTGTTAATGCTACTTTCAGATTCAATGGATGTGATACTCCATGCTGCTTTACATTAGTACACCCAACGCAGACATAATCGTTTCAGTCATCGACAAATTCAATATTATTTTTAACAAGAGCTTTCTTTACTTGACGTACATTTTGATGAGCTAACCTCTCATGCCGAACTTTGAGTGAGGCTGCTAAAATACAATTTTCTTTCTCATTGCTTACCGACATTCTTGACGAAATAACATTCTAAATAAATCTCCTTCTCGATTTGCCATGATCACTACCTCTTTATGTCTATCATAAAAGATAGATTCATTCGAGTTTGACATCGGCGTATAACCTTTATCCAACGTCTAAGTCACTAGGAATAAATTAAAAGGCATACCTGGCATTTGTAACAAACTGACTAGTTTAATTTTAGACCATACTGTACCATTATGAGCTTCCAGATGAATATCACCTACACCGATGCCTTAAATTTTAGTCGCATCTCCAATAACTACTGATACTTGTTCTTAAAGTTTTATGTGGTTAATTAATAAATTTCTGTGCAATGTCATATGCTAAGTTACTTCACAGTCTTGGTCCCAAAGTTTATCAAATTACAGTATTGATTGAATTCGATTTATGTCTCATGTTTTTAAAGCTACTGTAATGCATTTACGTCTCTCGTTATTTTCTAAACTTGTTGACATACTTTCCTGATTGGATTTATTTTTATTTGGGCATTCTTTGGCGATATGTCCTTTCTCATTGCATACATTACAGGAATACTTACTTTGACAATAGTCTAAGTACTTACAGCATGGTTTATTCTTACAATCTTCTCTATGCGTCCATTCTGTGCACAATTAAAGCATTCTGTTACTGAGTAGTTGGACATACTGTTGGATTATTGGGTTAAAATTTTTATGAAAAAATAGTATAATATAAATGTCAAGGTTTTAACACAATAACCCAAAAGACAGCGAGTTGATGATATAGCAATTTATAAATCGTTATAAAAATTACAAAATACGCTAAAACCTTAGAGTTTTAACCCAGTAACCCAAAAAAGAGGGAGTCAATGATATTTAAATCTTACATATTATCATAAAAAAGCATCATAACCAAAATTCCAGGATTTTAAACCAAGTAACCAGGAAGACAGCAAGGTAATATATGAACCAATCAATTATTGTAAAATAGCATAATAATATAAATCCCAAGATTTTTAACCCAGTAACCGGGATGACAGCGAGTTATTATATTAACTAATAAATTGTTATAAAAATAATAACTAATATCCTTAGCTTTTTAACCCAGTAGCCCGAAAGACAGCAAGTAGAAAATATGTTAACTAATAAACTATTATAAAATTGATACATAATATAAAACCCAAATTTTTTAACCTAGTTACCCGAAAGACAGCGAGTTCATGTATTAACTAAAAAATTATTATGAAAATAACATAATCTGATTCCCAAGCTTTTTTACCCATTAACCCGGAAGACAGCACTTTGACTATATATTAACTGATAAAATATTGTATGGTAACATTCTAAATCCTATGTTTTTTTACCCCGAAACCCAGGGTCTGCAAGCTTAAAATATGTTGACTAATAAATTTTTATAAAATAGCAACATAATATAGATCTTATGATTTTCAACCTAGTAATCCCTAAAACAGCGAGTCAATAATATATTAACAAATAGAATATCGTAAAATAGCATCATACTGTGAGCCCCAAGGTTTTTAACCCAGTAGCTCAGAGACAGAGAGTTAATATAATAACTGATAAAATATTATATAAATTATATTACGTAAATTGTAAGCTATTTAGCTCTTTGACACAGTAACCCGGAATACTGCAAATTTACAATTTTTTGAGAAAATAAATAATGAAGAAAATAAAATTGTAATATAAAACACATTGCTTTCAACCCACTAACCTGATAGACTGCCAGTTAAAAATATGTTAGCTAATAAATTATTATAATAAAGCAACATGATATAAATCCAAACATTTCAAACTCAGTACCCAGGGAGAGCTCGAGTTAATATATTACCTTATGAATTATTACAAAAACCACCTACCCGAAATTTCAAGGTTTTTAACCAAGTTACCTGGGAGACAGCAAGTTAAAATTATGTTTACTAATTTATATCATAAAATACCAACATAACAGAAATCGCAAAATTTTTAACCCAGTAACCCGGTAGATAGAGAGTTGATATATTAACAAATGAATTATTATAAAATAGTAACATAACTAAAATCCCCAGATTGTCAAATCAGTAACCCAGGAGAAAGCAGGTAAATGATATTTTAATTGCATACATTATTCTTTGAATAACAACGTAACCTAAATCCTAAGGTTTGAAACCAAGGAACTCGAAAGACAGCAACTTAAAAATGTGTTGACTAATAAATTATTATTAAATAGCAACATCGTATCACTCTTGAAATTTTTGACCCAGTAACCCGAGAGACTGCCAATTAAAAATATGTTAACTGATAAATTATCATAAAAAAGAAACATAATATAAATCCAAAGAATTTCAACTTAGTACCTGGAAGAACAGCGAGTTAATGATGTATTACCTGATGAATGAATATAACAAAATCACATAATATAAATCTCAAGCTTCTAAATACAGTAACCCAAAAGACAGTAGAGTAATAATATATCAACTTGTACATTATTATGAAAATAACAAAAAACGCTCAATCCTAAGAATTTGTAACCAAGTAACCAAAAAGGCAGAGAGTAAATAATATCTGAATGATGTAAATTATCATAAAATAGCATCGTAACCAAAATTTTAAGCTTTCTGGCTCAGTAACCTAGGAGACAGCAAGTTAATCTCTTTACTACAAAATTATTACAAAATAGTTACATAATATAAATCCCAAGATTTTCAATCCAGTAACTTGGAAGACGGCAATAATATTAATATGTTAACTAATAAATTATACAAAGAACAAAACCGGAATTCCCAGATTTTTTACCTAGTAACCTGGGAAACAGCAAGTTGATAATATATTAACTAATAGAATATTATAAAGTAGCATATAACATAAATCTTAAGTTCTTTGACCTAGTAATCCGAGAGACAGCTAGATAGAAATGTGTTAACTAATAATTATTATGAAATAGCAAGCTTATATAAATCACGAACTTTTTGATTGAGTAACCCGGGAGACAACATGATTAAAATATTTTTACTAATAAATTATTATAAAATAGCTACATGATATAATTTCCATCATTTTTAATCTGGTGACCAAGGAAGCAGCGAGTAAAAAATATGTTGAGTAATAAATTATTATAAAATAGCAACATAATATAACACTTAAGGTTTTCTAACCCAATAACCTAAGGGGAAGCGAGTAAATGATAATCTTATTCAATCCTTTATTTATTAATTAACAACGTAGCTTGAATCCTAAGTGTTTGAACCCAGTAACTCGAAAGACAGCAAGTTAAGAATATGTCAACTAATTAATTATTATAGAATAGCAACATCATATAAGTCCCCACATTTTCAACTCAAAAATTCGGTAGATAGCTGGATAATATTTTTAGTTTTGAATCATTATAAAATAACGATACCACTAAAACCCCTAGATTTTTGACCTCGTTACTTAGATAAAAGCGAGTACTAATATTTTCATTTAATATATCATTAATTGAATAAAATGTAACCTATATTACAAGCGTTTGAACCCAGTAATTTGGAACATAGAAAGTTAAGAATGTGTTAACCGATAGATAATCATAAAATAGCAACATAAATTATATCTAAATATTTTTAACTCAAGAATCCGGTAGATACTTAGTTGATATATAAACTAATAAATTATTATTTAATAGCATTACAATATAAATCTTAAGGTTTTTGACCCAGTAGCCCGGAGACAGCGAGTTAAAATATTAACAAATAAATTTATATAAAAACAAACATAACCTGAATCCCAAGCTCTTTGACCCAGTAACCCAAAAGACAGCAAGTTTATAATATATTTATGATATAAATCATTAAAAAAACCAAATTATAACATAAATCCCATCACGTTCAACCCAGTAACCTAAAAGACAGTAAGTTGAGGATAAACTTACAACTAAATTATTATAAAATAGCAACACAATATTATTACTAAGATTTTTGATCCCGTAACCAGGGAGACGGTAAGTTTTGGATATATATACTAATACAATATTGTAAAATAGCAACATCATATAAATTAGAAGATTTTTATTCCAGTAACCTGGTAGATATTAGGTAATATATTAACTAACAAATTATTATAAAATAACAACTTAACTAAATTACCCAGATTTTCTACCCAGTAACTCAGGAAAAGCATGTAAATAATATTAATGTAATACTTTATTGGTTGGATAAATACGTACCCTGAATCCCAAGCGTTTAATCCGAGTAACTTGGAAAATATCTAGTTAAAAATATATTTATTAATAAATTTTGATAAATCATAACATACTATGAATCCCAAAATTTTTATCAAGTAATCGGGGAAACAGCGAGTTAATTATGTACAAACCAACACAATATTTTACACTAGCATTATAATATAAATCGTGAGATCATTAACTTAGTATCCCGGGAGGCAGCTAAATAAAAGTATATTGGCTGATAAATTATTATAATATTGCAAAATAATATAATTTTCAAGATTTTTAACCCAGGAGACAGCAATTTATTAACTTATTTACTGATGATGTAATATAAAATAACAAAATCACGTAAATCATAGGCTTTTTTACTCAGTTACACGATAGACAGTAAGTTTAAAATATGTTAATTAATAAATCATTTTAAAATACCCACATTATATAAATCTCAAGATTATTTACTCAAGATTTTAGTAGATAGCTAGTTGATATATTTGGTATTGGAGTATTATGAAATGACAAAATAACTAAAATCCCTAGATTATTAACCCAGTAACCTAGATGAAATAGAGTAAATAATAATTTAATATGATACATCATTGATTGAATAAAACGTAAACTAAAATAAGAAGCCTTTACACCCAGTAATTTGAAAGAAAGCAAGTTAAGTATATGTTAACTGATAAATGAGTATAAAATAGAAACATACTATGAATCCCAAAATTTTTTACCCAGTAACTAGTGAGACAGCGAGTTAATAATATATGAACTAGTAAAAGATTATAAAATAGCATTATAATATAAATCGAAACCTCTCTGACCTAGTAACCCGGAAGACAGCAAGACAAAAATTTGTTTACTGATATATTATTATAAAATAGCAACATAATATACATCGAGAGACAGCGGGTTAATATATTAAATATTAATTATTATGAAAATAACATCACTCAAATTCCAAGATTTTTGACTCAGCATTCCTGGAGACAGCAATTTATTTGTATATTTACTGATGAAGTAATATAAAATAGCAAAATAACGTAAATCACATGCTTATAAACGCAGTAACCCGAAAGACAGTACATTAAAATATGTTATCTAATAAATTATTATAAAATAGCAACATAATATAAATCTCAAGATTTTCTAACTGAGTAACCTAGGGAAAAGCGAGTGAATGATAATGTTATTCAATACATTATTGATAAAACAACTACGTTACCTAAATCTTAAGTTTTTGAACCCAGTTACTCGGAAGACAGCAAGTTAAAAATATGTTAATTAATAAAGCATTATAACTTAGCCATATTATATAAATCCCAAGATTTTGAGCTGAGGAATTCAGTAGACAGCTAGTTGATATATTTTGTATTGACTTCTCATGAAATAACAAAATTTTTAAAATCCCTAGATTATCAACCCAGTAACCTTAATAAAAGCGAGTAAATAATGATTTAATTTAATTTATCATTGATAGAATAAAACGTTAACTAAATTACAAGCATTCAATCCGAGTAATTTTGGATACAGCAAGTTAAGATTATGTCAACTGATGAATTAGTGTAAAATAGAAACATACTATAAATCCTAAGATTTTTTTATCCAGTAACCCGTCAGACAGCAAGGTAATAATATATGAACTAGTAGAATATTATAAAATAGCATCATAATATAAATCCCAAGCTTTCTTACCTGGTAACCCGGAAGACAGTAAGTTAAAAATGTGTTAACTAATAAGTTATTATACAATAGCATCATGATACAAATTCCAAGATTTTCGACTCAGGAATCCAGAAGATAGTAAGATAGTATACTAACTAATAAATTATTATAAAATAGCAACATAATATAAATCCCAAGATTTTCATTCTAGTAACCTGGAAGTCAGCAAGTTAATATATTAACTAATAAATTGTTATAAATATAACATAACCGGAATCCTAAGGTTTTATACCCAGAAACCTGTGTATAAGTACCTACGTACACAGATATATTAGCATTGCCCATAGACGTAACACATCCGTGAAGTGTGGCCCCAGGAACGTGTGTGCATTGTCCTTTTTGCTAGGCAAAAGCACACGTAGAACAATTGCTATTGGTACTGTGTACGCTATGGGGATACATTTATCGGTATATCGCGCGTCGTAGTATAAGCCACGCAGCCATACAATTATACATACCTACACTGTTAGTGATAGATATACGTAGCGTAGCCAGTGGGCCGAGTGCAGGCATAGTGATAATCTGTGCGCGGGCGCGTCAGTAGGGGATTCCCCAAATCCATACGCCGGATACTCTCTCTCGGTGCAGAAAGAGTCTTCAACAATACTCCGCGCACTAGCTGATGCTCGCGTAGCAATTGAAATATATAGCCATGTACGCCATTTTAGGAATCCCTCCGCCGTATCAAGCCTAAAGCAGATATATTATTTCCGCCTATATACACGCGCTTGACTGCTCTCTCTTTAACTGTTGGACAATATGAAGTATTGGAAAAGCGTACGTTTATCGTTCCGTCGGCAAGCATATAAATATAAGAGAACACATAGCGCCACTAATAATTTTATCCTCGTTATACTTATAATAATGCATTTATAAGAAATAAAATTAAAA